>JASAOG010000036.1:1467500-1762500 GCA_030265305.1 Biomphalaria pfeifferi | reverse complement strand
TAGACGTCTCTCGAAAATATAACATACAACTTCTTGTTTTCGATGATAGAAGACGTTTTTCAACTTAACTAGCTTTATAAAATTCATAACATTGGCACTAATGTCGCTTCTACTTACTCAACATTCATAAATGGATTTATATCCACGACGTCAGTATAACATTCTTTTTTTTTGTACTTAAAAAAAAACAAATTATCACCTTTACTCTCTTCCCTCTCTTTTGTTAAAACGTTGCACCCTTAAAAGAGACAGTTTGAGAAACGCTGGAAGATGGCAATGTTGTTTTTAAAACAACACAATATGTCACCCATTTGACTTTTACTGCAATACGGTTTATCATTATTTCCCCTTAAATACGCACATTTGTTCGATTACTTCCCTTTCTACCACCTATTACCAGCGAAAGGCGATAAGAAAACACACACAAAAAAAAAAGAATGAACGGGTCTGTCATTGAAAGAAATTCTGTCCAAGGCAAATGACAGAGAGGAATGGAGAAAGACGGTCAACAGATCTTGTGTGATGCCTAAGACTAAGGGATAGGTGAAGGTGGTGAATTATACCACAGTTATTACAATTCCATCACCAAAACAGAAACTGGCATATCTAAAGGAATCAGTGTTTACTAACCAACCCTCGTTACCAGAAACGAGTTGTATATGTCAGTGATGCCCAACATAATTCAACCTGCGGGACATTTCTATCTCCGACACTAATGTCGTGGGCCACATGACCGAAAAGACTAGGCCTATAAGAAACTCATGGATGAAAGACTTACATTAATTAGTGAACTATTTGAAGTATATTTTTGTACTTAAATGTGAGCAGCAATGTAGCTAGTGAAGTAAAGGGCCGTAACGTACTTAAACTTTTTATTTTTTTTTTTATGGGCGATTTTCTACATTTTGTGCCGACATTTCGGCGGGCCGGATGAAACCGCGTCGCGAGCTGCACTGTGTCAAATTGTCGCAAGTGTGTTGAATCTGTTTTAGACAATTTGTGACATTCTTTCTTTATTTTTCAAATCTCATTATTCAAAGTATTTTAAACCTGTCATATACATGGTCAAAAAATAAATCAAGCACAACAGAATGTCAATGAGTCACTTCCTACTGTTCCCGGGAACCACAACGATGCACGCACGGGTGGGACCAAACTTTTACCTAGGTAGTTGTAGTGTTTAGCTGGCTAATGTAAATATGGATTATAATCATCCGTCAGTATGATCTGGATTTGATCGGATCTGGACTTTATAAATAGACTGCGGCTTTGTGTGTGTGTGTAAAATATCGAAGATTACTTACATATGTTTTATAGAAACCTTGAGATTCTTCGCAAATTTTTATAAGGATCCTCTATCCCAATTATCTATCTTAATACAAATAACACAATATCAAATATCACCAACCCCATTTCTGGAATGCTGCTTGAGTATTTTACAACCATTTAAAAATCAAAGTATACAATTTTCCTAAATATAAATTCTAAGTAATTAGAGTCGACCACCTTATTGTTATTTAAAGCTTTGAGCCTGCTAGTCCGAATAGATAGTCATTAGGGCTAGTTTATGATTTAATAAAATAAACATTGATTTAAAATAAAATTACTAATGTTTTATATAAAAGACCTGTAATTACTTATCTAAATTAAGTCTTACTCTACATGAATAATTTCGCTGTAATGCAAATCGGTTACTGGGAGATTAGATATCAACACACATTCTTTTGTTTACACTACCATGACTCACCGGGTAAACCCGTTTACTGTTTCTTACAATCTATTATTTGTTCTCAGGGTACTTACGTGAAGGATAACTTCCTGACTACTTTTCAGCAAGTGAATTCTAGTATTAGTTAACGATCTGCTCTTTCTCTCTCCCTCATGTACACTCTCACATTTTTCTCTTTCTCTCTCTGCCTTCTCTCCCTCTCCATTTTCGTTCTTTCTCTCCTCTCTCTTTCTCCTCTCCTTCTTTTTATTGTACATCCTCCTCATAGCAATGCTAACAAATTTAGAGTTTGAAATTGAATAGGAGCAAGCCGCTCTTTCTCCATCTCTCTGTCCTCTCTTTGTCTCTCTCCATCTCTCTCTTCTTCTCTCTTTCTCTATCCTTCTCTTTCTCTCTCTCTTCTTGTCTCTCTATCCTCTCACTATCTATTTCTTTCTCTCTCTCTCCCTCTTTCTTCTTTATGTTTCTGTCTCTCTCCTTCTCTCTCTACATCTTCTTCTTTCTATTTCTTGCTTTCACCTTTTCTCTCTCTCTCTCTCTTTCTTCTTCTCTTTCTAGAACCCCTGCCTTTAATTGTGCACCCTGTGCATCGTAATGCTCACTCTCGATTTTTTTTATTATAAACTTCCCCCCCCCCCCACTCAAACATAATTTTCACCGTAAATACTAACACATACCAGCATACAGTAATATATGCGAATACTATTGTATAGTAATACTAACATATCAACACACACAATCTCTGACTTATAATTCACCTTTCAAATTCAATATTTCAACCAGGGTCTATGCTGTCTTTCGGCTGAACCCCTAACAATCAGCAGCCGAATTTAGTCTTGTAAACGCAGCAAACCGTTTGAGATATAGGGGCTCTATATATGTCCAGAGAGTGTATGTGAAAACCGAATGTTATTTTCGGATAATTAGTAGGTTTAACTTATATACAATTAACCAGCAGTCGATCGCTTCACTACCAACATGGTTGAGAGTTTGATTCAGAGAATGACCAACACATGGAATATTTCAAGCATACTTGTTAGTTTTCAATATTATTGAATGACCAACAATAGTTTTCAATATTACTTCTTGCATACTTTGTGTATGCCTGACAGGTTCAACATTTACTAAAACTAAAATCTATTTTGCACAATCGTAGCCTCAAGGAAAGTTTGATATAGAGCCAGTCATCTGGTTATACCGTTTACGGTGATGCTTTCGGTTTCATTCCTAGCCCGCTGCCGTCCCCCGTCGTCCTGCGGGAGGTTTAGACTTAGTAGTACATTATCTTTAACTCTGAGTGACTCTGGGAGGTTTAGAATTGGTAGTAAACTATCTTTATTTCTGAATGACTGTGGGAGGTTTTGACTTGGTAGTAGATTATCTTTAACTCTGAAACATGCCAAACATTTTACAAACATTTTACAAACATTCTTTTTTACGTCTGCTTCAGTTGATATTTTTGTGAAAGAGTTATCGTTCCATACAAAGGGCAAGAAAAGAACCTGATACTTTTTAGACCTACAATATGTACGATTTTATATGTTGTTGTTTTAGGCCGATGAATAACGGTGACCAGGACATTGACTACCCGCTTGTACCTTTCCCAATGTATGTCAGTTATCCCTAAAGTATGCCAGGTATCCCCAATGTATGTCAGGTATCCCCAATGTATGTCAGTTATCCCCAATGTATGTCAGTTATCCCTAAAGTATACCAGGTATCCCCAATGTATGTCAGTTATCCCCAATGTATGTCAGTTATCCCTAATGTATGTCAGGTATCCTCATTGTATGTCAGTTATCCCGTATGTATGCCAGGTATCCCCAATGTATGTCAGGTATCCCCAATGGATGTCGGGTATCTCCAATGTATGTCAGATATCCATTTAAGTCGGTTGGACTCAGGCGAGTGCTGAAAATTATAAATGTTAAAATCCTAGTCTTTCAACTCGAGACTTCTTTGTCCGAAAGCAAAACAATTTACCATAGGGCATCAAAAAATACAAAGAAAACAATACAAACACTATAGAAAGCTATGTCTGGATTAACTAACAATCGAAATTATTTCTGGTTCCCAAAAGACTTCCAACCCCTTTTGAGTAACAGTACACTTAAGAGTTTTAGGTGTATGCTTGCGTGTGTGTGTGTGTGTGTGGAAGTGGGGATGGGGGTAATTCATCGATTTCTACTCTTATGTCTTTTTGTTAACCTAAAATAGTATTGTAAAAAAAACACGACTTAATGAGTAGAAAGTCGAATTGTACAAGGAAGACATGGCATTTTACAGTTGACTACATTTTATGTCCTGGTCATTAGCTGAGCTGGGGAAGTGAAACGTGAGCAGTTCATACATAAGTCTACTCACTACAAACTCGTCAAAGCACTGAAATCATGGAGTTCCTACACGTAAGATTCTTTTTATATCTCTCACTCTCTCGTTCTCTTTTCTTCGCTGTCACGCTGTTTAGGTGGGAGGCGTGGTCGAGGGGCTAAGTACGCTTGAACTTGGCTTGGCTACCTATGAAGGGGGCTCGAAGTTCGACATCCGACTCGAGCAGAGCGCCAAAAGGAAGCACGGAAAACCTTCTACTAGATACCCCTTTCCCCACCCACAGGTCCACAACTGAGATTGGACCAAAGCTCTCTGAGCATGCTATATGCATGAAAGTAGCACTATATAAAAGCTAGAATTGTTGTTTTTTTATGACCCAAATACAACTTTCTCTTGCACTGTTTAACTTTGTCTCCGTGTTTCTCTCTTTTTTCCTTCTTTGTCTCTATTTCCTCCACGTAGTTTCAATCTCCTTGTCTTTGTCTCTCTTAAATTCTCTTTTCCCATTTCTTTTCCCCTCTTTCTCTTTCTCCCTCTTGTTTTGTGTATCTCATTTTCTATTTTATTCTCTCTTTTCACCTTTTTTGGCATGCTCTTTCCTCCTCTCTTTCTCTCTCTCTCTTTCTCTCTATCTCTTTTTCTCTCTCTCTTTCTCTCTCTATTTCTCTCTTTCTCTCTCTCTTCCACTCTTTCTTCCTCTCTCTCTTTCTCTCTCTCAAAAGTATTATAAAAGGCGTGTAATTGAATATCCGTTGATGAAATTGATTTATCAGAAATCAAATTTGTTTTTCAATGCCCTGAGAAAAAAAAAGTCATTCTTAAATTTTAGTTTACTTCAGGGACCACAACGAGGCAGGTGTATCAGGATTGTCAGGTCCAGAAAAAAATCGTTTAAGAAATAAATTAACGAAGCATGAATGTATTGACTAATTACAATTCGATCCATCCCGTAGGATGCAAACAGTTAAACGAATGATTCATTCGCATGATAAACCAATGCGAACCTGTGAAAGAATTGACTAATCTACCATAGTCAGTTTCAAGTGGCAGAAACTGTATGTTCTGATTGGATCAGGAAATAAAATGTAAGAGAGTGAGATTGATAACAAACAAATATTCACATTTGACTCGAGTAACACCTTTAGTAAAGTCACTAAATTTAGAAAGCCTTCAGGACAAGACTCAAAAGTAAAATAGCAATTATACATAAAACACTGAACCATGATCTTCAAATACAAAAACAAAATTTAATAAAATACTCTGAAAGACACAAAGATAAAGGCACACTCCTAGTCCCATATGCTAGGACACATTTGTACAAATACTCCTTCTTCCCTGGTGCTATTAGAGCATGGAATGGGTTGCCTGAGCTAGCCAGGAAAACCTGTGACTTGACAGAATTTAAGTCATTGGATTATATGCACGACTAAATGCATGACACGTAGGACGTAATCATCTTCTTTTTTGAAGTAACGTCTGTATTATATAAGGTAAGAAGATAGAGTCAGTAGCCAACAAAATGTGTCCAAGCAAGGCAGAGAACTCGCTCATTTTCATCAACTTTATCTGCCTCCAAAGATCGCAAGGTATGAAAAGATTACCCACTCTCTACTCAATCTCTCTCTCTCTCTCTCTCTCTCTCTCTCTCTCCCTTAGTGACATATACTTAGACGCTGATCCTAATTTGAAATTACTACCCCTTCTACCCTTTTTATACATTTATAATTTGTCGAGTTAAAAGGGTGGGAGATGACTTGTAAAGGTTCCGAAACGTGGAGTTTCGGGTTCGAATCTGAGTGAAGACAGAGATTTTAAATTTCGCGATTTCCGGGCGCCCTTCAGTCCTACCAACCAAACATTTGTTGGGTAAAAGTATAGGGGGTTGGTTTCTGTGCTGGCCACACTTTGGGTCACAGAAAAAGATGACCTTTGCACCATCTCCTCTATAGAACTCAAGATCTGAAAGGGTACTTTTCTTAATTTAACTGCAGAAGAAACAAGTTTATATTTACTTAATTCAAAATTTCAATTTAATTGTGTTCTACTTGGATACTTCACATTTCATGCTGTAAATATAAGACTGAACTTCATGTAAACATCAATAATGTATCGTTACGATTATATCACTTGAAGAAATGATTACGTTCTTAGACGGCAGACAGCTCTTCAAGTTTTTGTCGACACGGACTCATCAATAATTCATTGATGGTATAGAGAGTAGAGATCAAAGCAAAGATTTTGTCCATTAATAATTTCAAATTCTTTTTGAGCACCTCAATTAAATGAAACTTCTTTTCCACGGGTCATCATCCACTGGCCAGGTTTATAAAAATATTAATGATAGTAAAATATTGATAGGAGGAGAGGTGGCAGAGTGGTAAGGAGCTTGGCTTCCGAACTGAGTGTTCCGGGTTCGAATCATGGTGAAGACTGTGATTTTGAATTTCAGGATTTTAAGGTGCCTCTGAGTCTACCCAGGTCTAAACGTTACCTTGATGGTTGAGGGAATGATTGTCAAAACGTATTATTTTTCTCTTAAAAATTAAAAAACCATGGAACATTGTTTACCCTGCCCCTCCCTACAATCCTAGTTAAGTAAATGTATAGATCTACCAGACTTTATAATATTCCAATGATAAGCAGTTAGATCTAGACTTAGAAGTCGATGCGCACACTGTTCCTGATCAGTAAAGCCTTCAGTCAGAAAAAGCCTCGCATTCGGAAATTCCCGAAAGCGATGGTCATTTCAAGAACGCGATTGTTTTTTTCAAAACCGATGTTGGACCTAAATCTAGATCTCTAATCAAATTTACATTTATTTCATTTTTACTTGAAAAATGATAACGGTCTAACTAGGGTTTCCCCCGTGGGACCAACGAGCTAGTAATTCTTTTCTCAGCGATATACATAAACTGTTACATTTCTAGAAAAAATCGTTAGAGCCGTTTTTGAGATCAGCGTCCAGGTCTTCATGAAGTTATGACTTGAATAGAGGTATTGTAAAAATGGAAGATATTCCCCTCCCTCCCTCCCGCCTTAATTCCCCCAGGCCACCCAGAAAACATCCTGGTTAAGGACATGTATAAATCTACTCAGAGTATATGCATACAAAATTCTGGTTGGGTGATGCAGATCCAGACATGGCAATAAGAAAGGAAACAATAGAATACTGGATCTAGATATATGGTACAGAAGATTCTAATTTGCTGATACGCTTATTAAATCCATTCTTAGAAGACGGTGAGCAATACGTTCCTTCAGTGGGAATACCCGCTGACGTACGTGTGTTCAAGATATAGATTGTCTAGACCTCCAGACTAAATTTGATGTTAAGAAGCTAACATTTTTTTAAAGTATAAAAGTAAAAATAGAGATGTTCCTGTGTGGCCAATCAGCTAGTGATTCTTTTCCCAAAGATATACATAATTGTCAAATGTCTAGGAAAATCGTAAGAACCGTTTTTTTTTAAAATACTAGTCCAGGTTCAAGGATTCTGCCTTTGTTTTTGACCTCATGATGAATTTGCAAGTTGATAAGAGGAAATAAAAAAAATAAGCAAGAGGAAAAATGACAACATTAATACAAAATTAATCTTGTAAGAATTCGAATGTAATTATCTTCGTCAAATGGACAGAGACCTTGGTTATAATAGAAATAGAATGTGGCATTTCCATGGTCATTGACCAAACCACTAAACTAATGAAGTATTTAAACAATCTCTCAAACTCTCTGATAGAAATGGTTTCTTTAGTTCGATTGATTTTGCGCTATCTTAATGGCATTTGTTTTTTAATGGAATAAAATAATAATTATCTTTTGATAAAATGTAACAGAGAGTGGTTCTAGACTTGTTGTTCTTTCATTTGGATGACTAGGCAGTAGCTAGACGTTTATTTCTGAAAGCATACAATGTTCCCGGGAAATATATTTTAACTGTGTAATAACTAGGGCCCCCACCCACCCCCCCCCTTAAAAAAAAAACACAAATAAAAAAAAAATGCATCGTAAAAAAAAAAGATGTAGATACTGTTAGACAAGTGAGTTCGATAATTAGCTCTGATTTGATACATCCAGGGCCGCTCTCATCATCATCAAACTCCATTTGAGTGAGGGCTTGAGAGGCTCAAATCCTCTCTTGAGGGCAGGCTCTAACAATTGCGGGGGCCCTATGCCAAACGTATTGAGCGGGGCCCATTCTGGATATCGATAAGGATGATAAGTGAAAATTAAGATTTGTATTAGAAAATAAATTAGTCTTTGCATTACATTTTTATTAATGAAATCAGACAAAGCCCTTTTTTTTTTCAAATCGCGCGTTGGATTAGGTTTTTTTAAAATATTGAATGACACCCAAAAAAAAAACAATTTTGTCTATTTTTCAGGAGATTTCTATGGGCTCCTAGTAAATCATTAGGTCACGGGAACCCTGTTATAAGTTATACCGATTTAATTTAATAATTTACACCTAGAATTATTGAGGGGCCTATGAAAGTGCGGGGTCCACTGCGGCAGCACAGGACGGCAGGAAGGCCCTGGATACAGTAATAGGTTTCACTTGCCAATGTATGACAAAGAAAGTGTAAATGTTTATTCATTTTTTTTTTCTGTGGCATTTTACGTCTCGAGAGACTCGCAACTCTTCATGTGACTCCTGAGGCCAATCCTTGATGCACAGCTGCCGTCACAGGTTGGGCATCTGTAATCACCAGGCGGCGCTGTTGCACTTTCACCCTTCTTTCTACTTCTGGTGTGTACGCCATCTGCAATATAGGGCTCTTCTTGTATACTTGCTCTCCATGTGGATATATATCCAGTGCCTCTTTTACCTAATAGTTAGTATCAATTTTGAAAAGCATCATGTCGCGTTTGCATACATCAGTATACCTTTAAAGTGGGCGACCAGCAGCTCTTCTGTCTATTATTACATCAAGACTGTATCATTTGTCTAAAGAAACAACAAGTCCATAAAGAACATTATCAAACTACTGATAAATAAATAGATGGGAGTGATTAATAGTCGTGTCAGAAGTAAAAAACAAATACACTGGCCAGTACTATTATGCGAGGTACATTCGAGGTACCGTTTGGCCTGATCGTCTTGGGATCACCTTCGTGTTAGGTAAGACGTTAGGTCGCGGATCTTATTTTTTTGTTATGCAAAGGTCACCAACAGCTGACAGAGGGTTGGTCGCCAAGAATCGCGTTAGCGGAGACGTCTTAACATGCTTCTTCCAAACGTTTGCAAGCGATGTTGAAGATTCCTCTCTCGAAAATCTGGTATCATTTTAAAATAGCCTAGTTTTAAAATAAAAAGACTTGTCTTAGTTAAAACATTTTTTTTTTTTTTAAACATTCAAACATCGACTTATAACGAGAATGAAAAAAAAACCATTGATAAACAAATCAACCGAACTACACCCCCCCCTTTTTTTTTTCTCCGGTCATTATTGCCTATTTCACGTGAAGCTGTGTAATATATAATTTTAGAATCGCTGACTAAGTAATTATATTGAGAGTCACTGGTTAAAACATGCACTAACGTTAATTTAACATCCAGATAAAGCTACCCGCTGCAAAAAGTAAATACAAATTTAAATGTTTAAACAAAAAATCCGCAATGTCACTGAACTATGTCTCGCCATTTACTTTAAGTGCAGTCTGAGAGAGTTATGTCCCAATTTATAACCTAATGCTATACAAATGGCGTATAAAGTTCCAAATCACGAGAGTCAGAGAGCTTGCGTCACGGGAATTTACCCAAACAAAACCTTTTCTTTTCTGTATTTACTCTGCTTGAGCTCAATTAAATAGTTCTTACAAAAGTAACAAACAAGACAAAAAATCTTTAGCTAGTGAAGATTCGAAAAGAAGTCACAAAAAAAAAAAAGAAAAAAAAAAGAAATATATATTTATAAATAAAACAAGGTTACAAAGAAAGTTTGTGTTGAAACACAAACTCAAAATGAGCCTCCGAAGTGGTCCACACAGGCAGGTAAAAAGGCAAGCATCAATATTTGTAGAAACATCAGATTTAAATTCTATCAAAGACGAATGACAGAGAAGAATGGAGAAAGAAGGTTGACAGATCTTGTGTGGTGCCCCAGCGGTCAAGCAGACCAAAGGATAGGTGAAAGTGAATGTGAAGTTAGATACGAACCTGGTTAACTGATGTCTTATAATGAATATCTAATTGATCTAATTGTTTTGTAAAGGGTCAATCTCTTATTCAAATCCTTAAAAAAAAAAAAAAAAAAAATTCCGTAAAAAAAATTAATTCCTTTAGTTTAAAGAGTTCTATGTTTTACGGCATATTGCAGTTCACGCGATAATATGAAAACCTACTTATTAATTGTTGTTTTAAATTATGTCCAACTTATATGCATTCTAAATAGATTTTTTTTCTCTTAAGAAAAGTAAACATTATTTTTGGGTGAAAGTAGTGATCGGTAGGACAGAACTTACATAGCGTAGAAATTTATTTATTTTAACAAAAAGTCTAAAACCATTTTCATAAATGTGTTAAAAATATGGTAAATGGTTATCTCCTCTACTAAAGAGCTTCCCGTGTTTGTTACTAGTTATTTATAGTGAATAGTTGTAAATGTGGTGTATTTTTATAACAAAAACTGTTTGCATATGTGATTTAAAAGATTTTTCGCTTTAAGAAAAAAAAAAGCCGTTGCATCAGAACTTTGAATATTATGATGTCGGATTTTCACTATCTTTTCTAGTTTACGAGATCTAAACCGGACGGACGGACAGACATTTCACACAAAACTAATAGCGTCTTTTCCCCTTTTTGGGGCCGCTAATAAAATTACGGATTGTCTCTGGGAAGACAATAGATTAGCCCAGAGGAGTCACCGGTTTTGGTTTTGAGATCGAGCAGAATCTGGTGTGACTGATAAAGCCAATTCTGGAGCGGCAGAGTTTGCCACAATTCATACATGTATATGCACCTGTCCTAGGGCTAGCTGACAGGGCAGCATTTTTTTACTTTCTCTTGACTGCTGCAGCTTCTTTTCATTTGCTATCCGCGAGAATCGTACCAGCACGTACAATCTGTCTCCATGCACTCCGGTCCTGGGCTATTTCCTCCCGCATTCTTTGGTTGATGTCTGTGGTTCTCGTGTCTCGCTTGCAGACATCTCTATAAGTTAGTCTTGGGCGTCCCTTGGGACCATATCTATATCTTATAATCAACCACTGTGGGGTCATTGTTGATATCCTCCTCTGAATGAGCTTTTGTCTTCAAAATATTAACCCACATTCACAAAACCACAAGATAAGGGCAAGGCGAAAGAAAAAAAAAAAAGAAAAGAAAGCGATGAAAGAAAAAAAGGAGAAAGGTCATGAGAATAGAGAGGGATGGATAGAAGCAGAGAGGGTGGCAGAAAAAAACAGGGGATAGAGAAAGAGAAGGGGAGAGAAAGAGAGAGGGAGGAAGAAAAAAAAGGAGATCGGATGAAGACTAGAACACATGGACAGAGAGTAAAGAGAATCTCTAGAAAATACTGACATTGTTCAGTTCGGACATTGAAAGAGAAAAATATGAACAGACACTCATATGGGCTGCTAAAGATGTGGAGAGAGAGAGAGACTCTTAGGGGCTGCAAAAGATGTGGAGAGAGAGAGAGACTCTTAGGGGCTGCAAAAGATGTGGAGAGAGAGAGAGACACTCATAGGGGCTGCAAAAGATGAGGAGAGAGAGAGACACTCATAGGGGCTGCAAAAGATGTGGAGAGAGAGAGAGAGAGACACTCATAGGGACTGCAGAAGATGTGTGGAGAGAGAGAGAGAGAGAGAGAGAGAGACACTCGTAAGGGCTGCAAAAGTTTTCAGACACAGAGTAAGAAAAAAAAACTGAGAAAAAAAAGGGTAAAATAACAAAGAGAGAAAGAAAAATAGAGAGAGATGAAGAAAGAAAGGTAGAGATAGACAGAGAGATGGTGGGAAGAGAGAAAGAGAAGAAGAAATAGATAAAGAGGGAACAAGAGAGAGGAAGAGCGAGCAAAAGAGAAAGAGTTAAGAGGAAGAAAGAGACAGAAAAGAAAAAAGAGAGAAAATAGCAGGAAACCATTCGTTATAGAAGGCCTCAACACTGACCTGCAACGTCACAACCTGTAGGCAGTTTACCAATAGCTCGTTGTCACGACGTACAGACCTGTGGATTGGCAACGAGTTATTGGTCTAAACTGCCCGTAGGTTGTGACGTTGCAGGTCAGTGTTGAGGCCCTCTCTAACGAATGGTTTCGGGCATAGTGAACTAACGGAGTTTTTTAAAAAAAGGAATTAAGTTTTAAAATAGGATAAATATTTAAATTCTCTTCACCTTGAAGCTGACTCTCATTATTTATGCTTATGAACTTATTACAAAGGTCAAGTACTTTGCATGTTTGTGTATGTTTGGTGCAGCCTTCAAAGACCTTCAAATATTTCTATTACACTAGCAGACATTCAACACTGATTAACGGTTCCGCCTCCATTTATCAGACGATCATGATATGTTCTAAAAGTGGCACTTAGCAGACATAAAGTCATGTCACGTACCCATCCCCTCCGCGCACACATACACACGCCCAAGTGACAGCGGCAATGACCGCCTCGTTCAATTACTTTTTTTTTCTTCTACCAGGAAGGGCGCGAACGCCATGCCCCACTGAGTCGTGATCTGGTCGCCCAGGCGCGCCCAGTGTGGGTCTGTTCCTCTATTTTTCCAGGAATCGATCATTTCATTAACAAATTTAGAGCGAGCTACCTAGCGGGCACGTCTGCCATAGAATTTCGCATGTAAAGTTAAAGAGAAACTGGGGTATGAACGTAATATCTTGTCTGCTGTTGTACAAATGTTTACTCTAATCATGTAGTGTTTTTAAATGCACAATTTTAAAACAAATTTCCTTACGGATAATAAAGATGATTATTATTTTATTATTTAATATTGTTTATTTGGGTCCACTATCAACATTAAGATAGACAACCAACAGTAAGGCTAAAAAATCAGTCCTTCAAGGAATGTAGTACAGAGAAATATCTATATTTTCAAACTAACTCTTGTCAATCTATGTTTGTTATAATCATTTAGAAATAACAGGTACCTGCTTTTCTTTCCTACCATTCGCAGAAGATTTACCCCCCCCCCCCTCCAACATATAACTAAATGTGTACATACATTAACAACTAATCCAGATTCGGAACGCTTTCTAATTATCTAATTGAATGTCCTCACTCAGACGAATACTAATGTTCAATATGAATCAATATAATTTACATAATCAGCATGAAATCCTTCTCATGCATTGAATCTGCTGCAGGACATCGCGAACTGAACCCAAACACACTAGCAACCAATGTGGTCCAAGTGTCCAAGTCACATTTGTGGCCTTCAAATGTTCACAACATTTTACCAGTAAATACAAAAAATGAAGGATGTAGAAAATATTTCTAGAAATAAAACAATACATTCGTATTATTAGTATTAGTTATAAGCTCTCTCTCTGTCTCTCTCTCTCTCTGTCTCTCTCTCTCTGTCTCTCTCTCTCTGTCTCTCTCTCTCTGTCTCTCTCTCTCTCTCTCTCTCTGTCTCTCTCTCTGTCTCTCTCTCTCTCTCTCTGTCTCTCTGTCTCTCTCTCTGTCTCTCTGTCTCTCTCTCTGTCTCTCTCTCTCTCTCTCTGTCTCTCTCTCTCTGTCTCTCTGTCTCTCTCTCTGTCTCTCTCTCTCTCTCTCTGTCTCTCTGTCTCTCTCTCTCTCTGTCTCTCTCTCTGTCTCTCTCTCTCTCTGTCTCTCTGTCTCTCTCTCTGTCTCTCTCTCTCTCTCTCTGTCTCTCTGTCTCTCTCTCTCTCTCTGTCTCTCTCTCTGTCTCTCTCTCTCTGTCTCTCTGTCTCTCTCTCTGTCTCTCTCTCTCTGTCTCTCTGTCTCTCTCTCTGTCTCTATCTCTCTGTCTCTCTCTCTGTCTCTATCTCTCTGTCTCTCTCTCTGTCTCTATCTCTCTGTCTCTCTCTCCATCTATGCATCTATGTATCTATGCATAGATAGATAGATTAGATAGATAGATAGATAGATAGATAGATTACATTTGGCTACCTTCGATTACAAGCTGGCAAATTTTATTTTAAGTTAATTGATTAAAAATAAATCATTAAACTAGGACAAAAATAACTGCACTCTTGCAATGGAAACCACCCACTGTGTCTCTATTCACGCCCATTCGTGTAGTGACGTCATCAGTAAACAATCAAGGAAATACAAAATCTTCTCAAAGAATGAAAAAAAGAAACATTCAAAAGTTTAACATGACCAGGCCCAGATTAAAATGAATGCGATTGCCCTGTATTTACGCTCACTTAGGTCATGTACCACTTACTTTAGGTGCACGTTGAATGGCACAATCGACGATTGATTAATTATTGCATTGAAATGTCGCATCGATGCCAGGCTTGGGGCCATATCTTATCTTCTTATCTTATACATGGCAGACGTGACTTCAAAAGGGAAGATAATTACGTCCTACGCGTTTCATGTGTCAGTCTAGTCATGCATGTTAATCAGCGGTTTAAACTGGTCATTTGATTAGTATACGCGTTACAGTGTAATTTGGAATTTAATTCATTAAACCCCTCCCCCCTCTCAGGAGTGAAATCCAGTGACCCCATGTTTAAAGTACGCCGGAGGTTTTAGTTAATGTCAGTGTTGGGACCCCTCAACTCAAGAAAACATTAAGAAACTGGAACAGACATTCATAACAAACGAATATTCACATTTGACTCGAGTAACACCTTTAGTAAAATCACTAAATTTAGAAAGCCTTCAGGCCAGAAGACTCAAAAGTAAAGTAGCAATTATACACAAAAAAATGAACCATAATCTTCAAATACAAAAACAGAATGTATTAAAATACTCAGAAGGACACAAAGATAAAGGCACATTCCTCGTCCCATATGCTAGGACAAATGTGTACAAATACTCATTCTTCCCTAGTGCTATTAGAGCATGGAATGGGTTGCCTGAGATAGCCAAGAAAACCAGTGACTTGGCAGAATTTAAGTCATTGGTTAATTTGCATGACTAAATGCATGACGCGTAGGACGTAATCATCTTCAGTTTTAAAGTAACGTCTGTATTATATAAGATAAGATAAGAGAGTACTATAAATAGGGAAGAAGCGCTATACAAAAGCAATTATGATGCATCATTTTGCAAATTAATCAGTTCTATTTAGCTGAAAATGAAATGTTAAAATAAAAATGAATTCTATTTTCTTTAAAAAAATATTATTTACCTTGCAATATTAATAATTAATAGACTACAGCCTAACTGTGCAGATTTATGACTCTAGGAGAGCTCTTGAACAACTTGATAAAATACAGTCCCAAGCACTAAGATTTGTCTGTGGAACCTTTAGGACAAGCCCAAAGAATGCGGCTGAAATAATGGCTAATGAAGGTCCACTAAACCCTCTGAGGGAAAGGTCAGTACTGACCTGCTTTGAGCGGTATAAAAGGCTGGATGAATACCTCCCAGCTAGAAAATTAGTGGATGGTTGGAGATGCAGAAGACGTATCCAGATGCAGTCTTTTATGCATCGTGCCACTAGACTATCTGATAAAGCTGGCCATCAATCGACAAAACATTCAACGTTTTTATCCCCTTCCCCCTTGGTGTTACCCAACGACCCCAGACATACGCTTGAAACTAGTAGACCCTAATGCCACTAAGCTAAGTCGTTCACCTAACGACCCTCCAATTCTAGCACTGGAGACCTTTAATGCCTCCAAGCCCAGTGCTATTTTCGCATACACTGATGGGTCGGCATAGATAGATTCTGGAAGAGCAGGCTATGGAGCCTACATCAACTTTCTTGGCTATTACTCAGTCAAAATCTTTGGACCATGTGGTAGTATTTGCAGTTTTGATGCGGAGACCATGGCAGTCTGTGAAGCCTTAAAGGTCATTGACTCTAAACTCGGCTAGTGACATCTGAGAGCAACACAGATTGTTGTGGTCACTGACTCAAAACCTGTACTACAGGCTTTGCAAAGCCCTGGATCATGCCCCTCCCCCAATATTGACACTGTCATCATGGCCTCACACAACATAAAGCAACGCTAAGGCCCCCCCCCCCCTGTAATAATGCAGTGGGTACCAAGTCACATAGGTGTGACTGGCAACACTATTGCAGACTCCTTGGCCCACCAGGAAGGGCAAATTCTACCTACCGAACATGCTGTAAGTTTTCATCTTGCTCTGGCTATAGTTTAAAAAAAAACAGAAATGGAAAAGTGGTTTGAGTGCTGGGCAAGTCCCAAAAAGCCCGTGGAGTCTGGGAGCGAATGAGGCGCCCTGACCGCACTTCCCCGTAGTGAAGGCTCATATTTCTCACTGCTATGGCCAAATTTTGATTCACGGTGTCCCCGCTGCGGGAAAGAAGAGGAAACCGTGCCTCATATTCTGTTTGACTGCCCTAGACTTGCTGATCTCCGTATCGACAGGTCTGGGAACCCAAAAATTCTCGACCTGTATGGTGACATGTATGTACTACGCAAGACAGTAGGGTTTCTGTCCAGGGCTTTTGCAAGAGAAGATTTGAGCCTCTCAAGCCCTCACTCAAATGGAGTTTGATGATGATGATGATTTAAAAGATTAATAAACAAATTAAATATAAAATACAATCAATATAGCATATCACTCCCACTATTGTCATCATATAATGTTGCACATAATGCGTTTGTTATCTATAAAAACATTGAAAAGACATGACCTATAACACTGGGCAACAAAAAAAAATTTTTTGGAAAATCGTCCAGGGTTTTTCAGCTGAATTAGACTAATGTTGATGCCCTGAGTCCGAAAATGAGCTTGGTTTCGCTCAATCAGGTCAGAATGTTTTGCTACAGAAACTTTAAAAAAATCGTTTTTTGTAAAAAAACAAAATTTTTGCGGCTCACCAGTCGATAAACCCCTGCCGATTTTTTCGGTATTCCTCAATAATTAAAGTCAACACAATTCAATTAATTCAGTTTTTGTTTAGTTTATCAAATTTTATTAGCATAATTGACATAATATGAAGAAAAAGTTCAGGGCATAAATCTGCGTTTCTTAGATTCCCGTGTGTGAGCAACTGCTGGGTTGTCTCTCTTCAGCGACCAGCAGTAGTCCGCCAGCATGACTGCATCCCACCTCCCCTGGTACCTTTCCTCCATTTGGTGCATGTCCTGATGGAATCTTTCTCCCTGCTCATCGCTCATCGCCCCAAGGTTTTCCGGAAACTTATCCATGTGCGAAAACAAGAAATGCATCTTTATGCTCATCAAACACCCGAGTTCTTGAAAATCCTCAATCATGGTGCTGATGAGCCTTGCGTGGTTTGCTGCCTTAGTGTTCCCCAGGAAGTTGTTCATCACCTGCACAAAGGATTCCCAGGCGGCGCACTCAAGTGAGTTCATGGAGCTACAGAACTCTGCATCGTTTATGAGCTGCCGTATCTGTGGGCCGTCGAAAATGCCGGCCTTCAGCTTCTCAATAGTTAGTTGAGGAAATACTCGGCACATGTAGTTGAAGCACCTCCCATCCTTGTCCAGAGCGCGCGTGAACTGTTTCATTAAACCCAACTTCAAGTGTAGTGGTGGGATCAATATCTTCTCCCGGTCAACAAGAGGTTCGTTTATGATGTTTCTCGCCCCAGGTACTAACTGCTCTCGCGCCGGCCACTCTTTCTTTACATAGTGCTGGGCTCTGTCTCGACTGTCCCACATACACATATAGCATGGGTACTTCGTGAACCCAGACTGCTGACCAAGTAAAAAGTTCACCATTTTCAAGTCGACGCAGATGATCCATTGGTGTTGCTGATATCGGATTTTTTCGAGCACATACTTCACTGCTTCATATTTCTCTTTGAGAGTCGTGGAGTGCGCAAGCGGGATTGAGGCAAACTGGTTCCCATTGTGGAGGAGCACACACTTCAAAGAATGCTTGCAACTGTCAATAAAGAGTCGCCAATTTCTCGCATCGTATTGAGGACCGCCCAGTTTATCAAGAAGACCGGCGACATCTCGGCAGTACACAAGGTTTTCCTCCTGGCAGAAGTAGTCCATGTACTCCTGATGCCTTCTACGAAAGAAGGTAATACGCGCGTCCTTGTGAAGCAGGTTTTTCTCTTTGAGCCTGGAAGCCAACAGCTCGGAGGAATTCTTCGACAGGCTTAGGTCCCGAACTAGATCATTGAGCTCACATTGTGTGAAGGGCTGCGGACCATATTGTGCTTCATACTCCTCTTCTGTACCACATTTCTCGTCTGAAGTGGTGGCCTCGTCGTCGCTGCCTGGACTCTCTCGGAACGTTGGCACGGGTATTTCTTCGCAATGAGGAACTGGACGACGAGCAGATGGAAGGTCGGGGTACTGGAGGCTGCGCCGATTTTTTCGGTTGATGCCTGCAGTATTGATGGCACAGAAATAACAATCCGATGCGTGGTCAAATGGCTCCCTCCATACCATCGGAATTCCAAACTTTAGTGATGTTTTCTCGCCTTTCGTCCACCGCCGGAGGTATTCCGCGCATGTTTTGCACACCGTGTGCGGTGCCCAAGACTTGTCTTGGTCACCCAGCTTGATTTCAAAGTAAGCCTGGTAGGCATGTTTCACAAATTTTGTGATGTTCATCCTATCAGCTGACAGTGTGTACTCTCCGCAAATGTAGCAGAAAACGTCAGGGTTATTCGTGCATGAACGTCGTGCTGAAGCCATTTTAGATATTAGTTAGATAGTTATTTTTTAGTAAATGAAATAGCAGCAGAGTAAGCCCTATATATACATATTTGTAAATCAGTAGTCTTTGTATCATTTTATGTTATTTTAATATCGGTTCTATTGATCTAAATTAATTTCTATGTTGGTAAGATATCGATGGTGGATATCGATGGTGTTTTGTTGTGCGTTTATTACCATTGTGTAGATTGTCAGATAGCTCAAAAATTTGACCTGATTGAGCAAAACCAATGTGATATTCGGACTCAGGACACCAAAATTAGTCTAAATCAGCTGAGAAACCCCCGACGATTTTTTGCTGTTGCCCAGTGTAATCATATAAATTTATTTATCCTAAAAAAAAAAAAAAAACCCACATGAACTGTGAATTGTGAATATTGTTTTTTAAAAATTCGTAATGTGACAGCAGCACATCTGAGACATACCTGAAGTCCAGACCTTTTCATAAATCCAACCCCCCTCCCCCCTCCCCGTCTATCTCCCACAACGAACCTACCTTTCTAGTCAACGCCGGTACGTAGAGTTGAGTTTAGTAAGCTCAGCTGGACAACATCACTGATCAATAGTTCTTAATTACATTTCTCTGGGCAAGTGTCAAATATGTACTGCCCCAAGGGCACTCCAGCTAAACGTTCAGATGTAGGGCAATGGGCAAATTAATAAAGCAGAAATGGGCAATGGATTTGCTGGTCAACGCGACACTGATTAACTCTTAACACTTGGAGCTTTACTTGAGACCCATTGTGTATGTTATGGATTTAACTAATAAGATAGGCTTGTCTTCGAGTCCGAAGATTAGTGAGGAATGCTGTATTTCCCGTGGTTGCGCAGCCCCAGCTGTGACCTACATATGTTGCCACATCCAGGGCAAGCATAACCATGATAGATAGATGGAAAGATAGAGAGAGAGAGAGAGAGAAAAGAGAGAGGAGAGAGAGAGAGGAGAGAGAGAGAGAAAGAGAGAGAGAGAGAAAAGATATATATATATATATATATATATATATAGATAGATAGATATGTGATTTTCATGACAATTTTTTTAAAGGGCAATCCCCTCTCTATTGGGCTTATAATTAAGCAATAAAATAAGGTTTGTCTTGAAGTCACGGCCAGATCTAAGTATTAGGAGGCCCCGGGGCATGATTTTTTGGAGGCTCCTACAATTTTTCGAAAAGCTTTATTATACAAAGATCCACTTATGAATGAAAATACTTCTATCTAAAAGCATCCAATATTTTACAAGAAAGAAATAGAGTTCTTGTAAATTTTATCTCAAGTTCCTTTTCAAAACTATTTAATATTTAAAATGCATTTTTGAGTAGACACACTGCTGTCGTAATTCCGTAACTGTCTAATAGGTTTCAATGTTTATGGACCGTCGAAATCTTCTTTGTGGACGTGCCCTTTTTTGTGGAGGGCCCCCGGGCTGTAGCCCGCCTCTCCTTCCTTAAATCCGGCCCTGATTTGGAGTCCGAAGATTAATAAGGAGAGCTGTATTTCACGTGGCTGGGCAGCCAGAGCTGCGACCTACAATATTTTGCCACACCCAACGCAGACATAAACATTATCCACGTTGAAGATTCGCTTTTTGCTGTAGTTCTCATGTGTATTCTACCTTTGCAAGTGATCTCCAGCTGTCTCGATCCGAAGCCGCCAGCATCCAGGTGCCCTCTTTTATGTCAGTTAAAGCAATAAAATATATATATATATTAACATATACATAAGAGAGAAAGCGATACGGGAAAATGTGGAGGTGATGTAAGGAAACCCCACGAAAAACGTTAGAAACTGCATATAAGAAGATTGGGAGAGAATTTAAACTAAAAATAGAAAACTAAACAATGTCAAGGACGCCATGCTGAAAGAGCTTACGCATTAGATTTCATAGTGCTAAAAAGAGAAATGTTTGTAAAAAAATGTTTTCTTCCTAGTCCAAACCTCTTGCAGGGGGGTGGGGGGGGCAGCGGGCCAGGTATGAACCCTGGAAAATCGACTCTTCCAAACAACAGTCCAGCACGCGTACGCACGACCAGGCAGCCACCCTGTTAGTGAAAACAAATTGTTAACGTAAATCTTTTGAAAGACATTCATGAACGATAACACTTCTACACCAATTAAACTATATATTTAAAGCTAGGCACCACAGATGAAACTCTGTAAAACTATGACAGGATAAAAAGCAAGCAAAATACTCACACAAAATCAAGCCTACATTAATTGTAATTGTATCAATTTGTTTGGATGAGTCATGTATTTAAATTTGTAATAGATCTAGACTAACAACAATAAATCTTTGCGATTAGAAATATTTCTACCAATCATTTTTGTCTAGCGCTATTAATGCTTTTAGCATTCTCACTACGCCATGATCCTATCACGTGTCTTGACCATTTGGAATGGGTAGGGGAAGAAAGGGGTATTAGGGTCACCTTTTTTAAAAATGCATTTATAAAAAAAAAAAAGATGATCGACCTAAATTCGAGGGCTCAGCCTTCTCAAGCCAACAAACTAACCACTCTGCCAGCGAATGTCTTATGAAAATATAAAAGTTTTATCGTTATCCTTTGTTAGCTTCGAATTTTAGGCTTATACCACCACATCAGTCATGTACACTTTCTTTCCGTGGTTCGAATTAGTTCGAAATACCAAACAAAATAATTAATTACCAATAGTTAATTCACTAATAGTTTTTTTTATTGATTCTTTTTTGTCAGGTAAAAGTAATGAGCAAAATTTCAGCTTGATCCGAAATTGGGTGTGGGAGAAATAACGTGTACAAACTTTTTACCAGACTAAAAGAGTGAGTTGATATTAGAAAATGTATTAAGTCTAAATTTCTCTATGTGATGTTTCCTAAAGATGACTTTTAGTCTTTCTAATAAGTAAATATTCTCGACATGATTGGTATCTAGATGTGTCCATATAAGGAACAAGAGACTCTTAAACTCGTTAAGAATGTTTTAATTTGAATACAGCTTTCCAGGAGAAACTCAACATCTGAAAAAAGAGAAAAAAAAATATTTCTAAATAAAAATATCTCTTATAGTAGATTTAAACATGCAATGGAGTGTCAAATACTTCTTAAATATCTTTCAACAGTGGATATGAATGTATTCCGATTCGAGCAGAGCTTTATGTATGTTGCATTAAATACTGTTATAATATATTGGTGTTATTTACAATTCTAATACAGATTTTCGTAATGATAATAAACGTATATTATTTTTATTATTATTATGTTATAAACGAATGAGTGTTCATTCTCTAGCGCTGCCAGGGTCGAGTTTCGTTAAAGAGAAGCAAAATTCATCGTAGTCCCTTTAACAGTTTCCACTGAGGAATTTTCTGGTGATGTGGCAGGTCTGCATCAGTTCTGGTCTCTGACAGGGCAACGATAATCTTCTTAAGAATGTAAAGGGCATTGAAGGTGTCTGTGAGGTCAGTTGTTATTATCCCCTCGGTTGATATAACAATGTGAATGGGGTATATCGCTATTTTAGAAAACTTCCATAAACGCTTAATCTCCAAGCCTAGGTTCCCATATATTCGTTGTTTTTCCAATTCAGTAATTCTTAAATTTTGAGACAGTGGTAAGGCGATGTCAATAATGGTAGCGATTTTTTTCTTTTTTATCAATGAACAGCAGATCAGAGTGATTAAAACCTATCGTTTTGTCGGTCAAACAGGCCTATCCCAGTACAACAGATGATAAGTAGACTGAAGAACCTATCGTGGCGAGTATCTGTAATAAGTAGAACTATCCTTATCGATCAAATTATGTGTAAAGCCAAGTGCTGGTGTATTAACTTTGCAACTTGGTTAGGGCGATTAGGTAGGCTGATTCTGATATTATTATTATTGACGCGTTTCGTAACTACTGGCTCTGCCGCAATCAAGATTCATAAAAAGGCAAATACAATGATGGTAGTCTCCGCTTAAAGAGTGTTCATTTTGAAATGTTCTAATATAGCAGATCTGCAGCAGTACCGCCTTCTGAAAAGTAATGAAAATCTTCCTTGGAATGTTCAGAATCACGATGATGTCTGCGAGGTCATTTGTCACCAGTTTCTCAATTGATGTGAAAGTTGGGACTCCTGGCCACAAATGATTTTAAATTTAAAAGATCACAAGGCAGGAAAAGGGAGATAATAATGAAATCATGTGAAAAAAAATGGAATAGCTTTTATTTTATTTGTAAAAATGTAAGATGTAGAAGACATTAAACCTCGAGCATCGAAAATTAGCAACCTCGAGACATATTTTGTTTACCAAACATAGTTATGACCCAAATAACATGATATTGTAACTATTGTAAAAAGACGAAAGCTTAAAACCTATGGCCACATTACAAGATCTACGGGCTCCCAAAGACCTTCCTTCAGCAAACAGTGCCAGAAAAAGAAGAAGAGGCAGACAGAAAAAGCGATGGGAGGACAACATTAAAGAATGGACGGGCCTGCCAATGCGAGAGGTTCTAAAGAAGGCAAAAAAAAGGGGAGGAATGGAGAAAGACGGTCGACGAGTCTTGCTTGGTGCCCCAACGGTCCAACAGACTAAGGGATAGGTAAAGGTAAAGGTTAATGGTAAGCTGTGAAAAGGTCACTGTCTCAACGTCTAATCTAGATATACATGTACCTTAGCAAAACGTGGCAGGTCTGAGATGACAATCACCAAACACACGCAAACAAGGGTAACAACTCCAACGCAACCGATTCCTTTAGCAGTCGGCCTGTTGTCAGGGGCGCTTGCCTTCTTCCAATGTTCAATTGATAGTTTCTGAAATGTACATGTTATTTATCGATTATGTTGTTTGTACGAAGCTGTGCAAAACCTCTAGATACAAAAGCGTATTCTGTTCCCAGATGAACAGGACAGACATGACCAAGTAAAGAAAAATTGAAACTACAAGAGGTGATACTGTCTTCTTGGCTGAAAGTTCATAAATCATATTTTAACATTGTCAAGAAAAAGACTGACCATTGTTTTACATGTTTTAGCTGTACCTTCGGAATTGAGGAGTACTACAACCTACCAGCCCTAGACAAGGCCTTCCGTATTGCGGCAAACAGGGTTGAAACTAGATGATGGTTCAGGGCGCGCACCCCATGACCAGGCAGCCATCCGAGCAAGCCTTTTCAATATTCAAAATGTTTTTTTTTTTTTTTTGGGAGAACAAGTGCAAGGGTGAGTGAAAAGGGCTTCTTGCTGCATTTGTATTTTGAAATACTTCTCCCATGTAATCCTCGTTCTAAGAGCGATGCCTATTCGCGCCGATGCGTGTCATATTTGAATTACACTATCCATGGTATTATTATAGAGTTGAAATTGGTTTTAGAGTTGGTAGGAAGAACACACATATCCTATTTCAATGGAATCAATAATAAAGAGAAAGAAATGAGCCCCTCAGCCCTGACACAGAGTTTCTGCTTTGATGATAGGGATACCGGACATCTAGACAATAGGAAGGAATGTCCTTCTTTTAAGGGTCGTATCCTTCGTCCGGCAGGCTTTTGCCTTAAGTGTAAGAATGTCCTTTTTTCTTGGAGTCGTATCCTTCGTCAGGCAGGCTTTTGCCTTAAGTGTAAGAATGTCCTTCTTTTAAGGGTCGTATCCTTCGTCCGGCAGTCTTTTGCATTAAGTAAAAGAATGTCCTTTATTAAGGGTCGTATCCTTCGTCCGGCAGTCTTTTGCATTAAGTAAAAGAATGTCCTTTATTAAGGGTCGTATCCTTCGTCCGGCAGTCTTTTGCATTAAGTAAAAGAATGTCCTTTATTAAGGGTCGTATCCTTCGTCCGGCAGTCTTTTGCATTAAGTAAAAGAATGTCCTTTATTAAGGGTCGTATCCTTCGTCCGGCAGTCTTTTGCATTAAGTAAAAGAATGTCCTTTATTAAGGGTCGTATCCTTCGTCCGGCAGTCTTTTGCTTTAAGTAAAAGAATGTCTTTTATTAAGGGTCGTATCCTTCGTCCGGCAGACTTTTGCCTTAAGTAAAAGAATGTCAGGCTTGCAGTCTGGTGTTGACTACAATTCATATTTGCCATCCCTGGAATTGTTTACTTCATATCTCCTGGTTTAAACTTAAAATCATACATAAGAGAAGCAACTGTTCGATAGTTTATGGCAATGTCTTTGGTTCAGATAACGACGTTCTGCTGGAGGCCCGTGTGAACAGTATAGAAGCACTACTTATCATTCAACAACTTCGCTGGGTCGGACACTTATCCCATATGGGGGACAACCGCACTCCAAATGCGATTTTTTTTTTGACGAGTTTAAAGAAAGACGGCGTAAGCGTTATAAAAAAACAAGTCAGGCGCCATTTTTCTCTCTCTGGCATAGATGAAAGCAGCTGGGCAGCAGCTGGCCTCTGAAAGAGACAGAGAGTCACACGAATGCAGCGGGACACACTTTGTATAAGAAAGGCGCAGAAGACTTGAAGAAAGCTTAAATAAAACCTCGGCGAACAAAGGTTTCGTCTACAACAGATGTGGAAAAGATGCAGGTCTCAACTGAGTCTGGGTAGCCATGAGAAACACTGCACTCATCTTTAATCTTAGTTTATTTAGGATTATTTCAGAGTTTCTGAACAAACTGCATTTTGCCCTTCTGATCTCAACACTGTCGACAAGAGAAAGAAATAAACTCTCCATCTTCTCAGTGGGATAGATTTTTCGCATTAAGATTAGTTCCATAATGTGAAGAAAAGGTGCATGAAGCTACAGATGTAGACGTCTATGTTTGCCCGAATAATCGGCACAATTACATTAAAAAATCGATTCGTTTAAGAATATAGGAAACCTTGGTTTTACAGCCTTTGATTTACTGACCATGGTATTATTATTATTAAAGAAATTTTGAGTCTAGTTTTTAAAGTTTTTTTTTTTTTTACTTATTTATGTTTTTTTTTGTGTGTGTACGGTTATGTTAGAGTGTGGCTACATGTTTCTACCTGTTTCTCCTAAGTGGGTAAAGGTGTCTGGCAAATCTTTTGGAAGATATACATTAAACCAAAGTAATATAAAACACTCATTTTATCAGCTTGGGATTGACATTGTTGATTCAGGTTTGAAATAACTCCTTTTAATTCCTTGTTGAGTTAACTGGTGCAAGGAGCTTGTCCGTCTAGTTTATGGCGATTGGTGTAAGAGAGATAATTCAAATATTAGTCTCTTAGCACTGTGAGCTCATAATAATGAGTTATTTCCCTTTAAACTAGTCAAAAGTGCATTTGTTTAAATACTTGATCAGAACGCTTCAGAGTAAACAGAGGACATCATTTTTACAATACCAAACGAATGGATTAAAATACTCTCTAAATAAATGTTTTGATTGGCAACTTTTTTGTGAAGTTAATGTAATTTTTATTTCTCAATGGCATCATTTTGTAAATGAGGCTACATTGGGTAGTTTTGTAAGCCCAAACTGTAACATATATCATACAGTTTAACGTCACAAGAAACTAGGCACTTGCAGCTAATAAGAACCAGCGGTGACTCGTTGATACACAGGTAAATATTACATAGAAGGTGGCCTTTCAATTATTGATTTAAAAAGAGAGAGAGAGGGTGAAGAATGGAGAGTGCTGGGGAGGAGAGAACAAGTCAATATCTCTAGCAGTGCCACTTATCCCAAGATTTAAGGTCTTTCCATAGAATCACTGACTATCCCTAGACTTTAGGTTTTTGGGCTATTCCTAGAATCACTGATTAGCCCTAGACTTTAGGTTTTTGGGCTATTCCTAGAATCACTGATTAGCCTTAGACTTAAGGTTTTTGGGCTATTCCTAGAATCACTGATTAGCCCTAGACTTTAGGTCTTCCACAGACTCACTAATTCACCCTCGACTTACAACCTATCCCTACAATGACTGACTACCTATAGACTTACAGCCAACCCATAGAATCACAACCTGGCCCTAAAAAAATTGTCGGATTTTTCATGAATCAGTACACTAGAATAGATTTATAGTAGTTCTGTGCTTAAACTAAGTTGTAGATACTGTAAGTTTTAAGCCCTTTGTTTGGTGATAAGTTAGCCGGCAATGTGGAGTTTAATTAATACGAATACTTTTTTTTGTAACTAACGATCTCTATAAGAACATTACATAATAGTACTTAGATTTTGTAAAAAAAAAAGCTTCTGGTAAAGTCATTGGTAAAAAACAAACCCCTTTAGGGCAGCTGTTCCACACAAACATCCATAAAAAAGCTAAAAAGATTCTAGAAATAAAAAATCACCTTGTGGGTCAGGATTTTGTGATTTTACCATCACAAAAGAAATACAAGACACTCAAGACACCGATAGCAAAGACGAACAGACACAAGAACTATTCTGTTCCCCTGGCAATGACATCATTAAATAGAAGCTGATATAAACTTTTCACATGTAAAATATGAGTTAGTCTGGAGTGAATGTACATTTTGGTTTTCTATAGTTATAATATTTTGTTTAGTGTAATGCACAAATTATAAGACACATTTCCTTACGGATAATAAAGTTATTATTATTATTATTATTAATAATACTACCAACTGATCAAACTGCACTGAAGCACGACAACGGTTTAACAAACATTTTAAATACCCATTAATATATTTTTATTTGGTTAAAGTTTACCCACAAAAAAAAATAAATACAAAATAAATAAATACAAAAATAAAATACAAAAATAATACAATAGAGAATAAGATTAAATTGAGAACCTTTTATCACATAAATCACTTTTTTATAGAGTCTAGAATACTGAACACTGCAATTTTTAAACAGAGAAAGCTCATATCAGCTCAACGAATCAATAGTTTCATGTGGAGCTTACGACAAAAAAAAAATAATAGAATATATATTGTATTGATTATTGTATATGCACTGCTGGAGCTTAATCGAACCACGCCAGGATACAATTAAAAAAAAAAATCAATTTCGGTAAACTTGATTGATTTTTATTCTCTACTGGTCATCAGTGGTACCAATCAATAGCTCTGTACTACCAGAGGTGTAAAAATTAAAATTTCAAGATAAGGTGACCTGCTTTCCTTCGATAATATATAATATTTTACATCTTACTTCCCTTGCATTGGTTCTTGACGCTTACAACAATTGTTATTTCCACTGTCTTATAGTTTGCCAAGTCATTGGTTATAAGTAGGTGGAGAATTCAGTTAGAAATAGTTCAAGTAATTAGTTTTAAGTAGGTCAAGTAAATACTTTTAAGTAGGTCAAGTAATTAGTTTTAAGTAGGACAAGTAATTCGTTTTAAGTTGGTCAAGTGATTAACTGTTTTCCAATGAAATCAGATACAAGTTTGTTACGTAATGAGATATAAATATGTCGAGTAATTAAGGGTTACAGTTGGGTGACTACCTGGTCGTGTGGTGTGCTCCTGAAACTGTCGTAACGTTTGCATCGTCCTTCGTTGCCAAACAGTTAAAACCTTGGACCAGGAAGGGATAATCTTCTATTCGGGAGAGGAACATCCAGAATTGATCAAACAAATTGACGTTACATTTGTTTTAACCTCTCCAACATTGTTACTTTTTTTTTTTTTTTTTTGAATGATTTTATGGAGCAAAATAAACAGAGTCTTACGGTAATATCATTCTAGAAAGTAATATTTCGAAATTACTTTAAACGAACATGCTGTGTTTAGGTGAGTAATTGTATACATTTTTGTGTGTGTGTGTTCTGTAAATCTGTTAGCAGAACTTGTCACATAAAAAAAAAAAGATAGAATATTACGGAGAAGTTACATAGTAGCCACGATTGTATCTGAACTAAAACAAAAAAATAAAATCAAACCTGGAGTCAACAAGAAAATAAACCAAGGGCCCATAGAATTAGCATCTTGCTATTGATTCTCTAATGCGTGTGTTCTACGGAATCATAGTATTACGCGAGGCCTAATTAGGTGTCACACAAATTACTGTAATAATTAACTAGTAGTTCAACACATAAGTTAATTTTTTATAAAGAAAAATAAGCAAAGTTTTACGCTAAATGCTCAGAAGGTGTGAAGTGTTCCGTTACTGAAAAAGTTTGGGAAAGTCTGTTCTAATCAAAGTAGCATTAAATGATATCTCTTATGGCCGGAAAACCCGACCTAAAAGGATGCTGAAACCGTTAGACTCATTAGAAAATTAACTTTGCCTAATGAACTCTTCAGGGAACAGTACCAGGAAAAAGAAGAAGAGGCAGACAGACTAAAGTGATTGGAAGACAACATAAATGAACAGGCCTGCCATTGAAAGGGGTTCTATCCAAGGCAAAAGACAGAGAGGAATGGAGAAAGATAGTTGACAAATCTTGTGTGGTGCCCCAACGGTCCAACAAACTAAGGGATAGGTGACGGTGAAGGTGATCGCACTCTGATAGCCGATTAAATTAAAAAAAAAGATTCTTGTTTCTTAATGGCTGTTGACACAAATACTATAAAATTATATTAACAATTTTCAACAGCAATCTTTATACTAACATGTTCCTAGTTATAGACCTACTGTCGTATCAACTGCCAGGTCTCTTTCAATTTTCTGGGCATCCACTTGAGCTCTGTGCTTGCTCTCGGCTGCGTTACTAGCTGTGAAGTTTGGGTAATCACAGCTACACTCGCAACCAGCTGTAATGTTTGCCACATACAATATTTTTGAAATACATTGCAGTAAATAAAAGGTGCACATGCGAAACTATCTGTTTAGATTAAGGAATAGTATTAGTTCCTTACCATAAGGCTGAGCTTGTGTCATATAATCTGAAAGAAATACATAACAAAAAAAACAAGATCACTAAGTGAGTTTGTGTTTTTACGCAAACTCAGGTGAGGCCAGTAATATTGAAACAAATTGCTAGTCCACTGAACAGTAAATAAATAACGGACGATTTAAACAGAAGCTTTACAGCGTGTGGCTGGGTCGCCTAGGTGGGATAAACTGCATGTTAACATACTGAAAGGCAACGAGTTTGAATCCCTATGTAAAAGAAGAAATTTTTACTTAAAATCGGCAGCCTAACGCCTACAGTCCACACAGAAACCTTGTACCGGTTGATTTCTCTGTCCTCAGGTCTAAAATAGAAATGTGAACCAGAGCGCAGCACGCAGTCTTCAGTGACATGAAGAACGCTATGTAGTACTTATAGAATACTTAACTTATTATTTTATTTAGGAAAGAAAAATGAATTGATCATATACATTCGTATCAAAATCTACTTTTAATTGTAGTTATATGCTGAGATATATAGCACGAAAAAAATAAGGAGTGTACAATTTTTCTAATACTATACAATCATTTTTTTTTTACCATTTTTAATTCTAAACAAAGACACACTTATTAAGAATTAAAAAAAAAACAACTATACACTAGAGGCAACTCTTGGAAGGTGGACCAGACTTGTAAGACCTGTCTTTAAAAGACGGAACCATTCATAAATGTATAACTCACTGACAATGTTGAATTCTCCACTAGTAATAAACATCAGGACAGTCAACACAAGTATCTGGTCTCCTTCCATGGTCTGTTCTCTTGTGACATTCACTAATGAAAGTAAAAGGAATTAAAAGAAACTCTTTTATTCAACAAGACCTGCTAGATTCAATACGAACATTCTTTTCATGCAATAAAAGATATAATATAATCAAATGGTATTTTGGAAGCTAAGTTAGTTGTACGTGATAATGAAGCTAATAAAAAGGAATGAAGAGTGTATCTATTAGACGTCTACACATAGACCCACCTGTGACCCACATATTTTGTCACACATAACGCAAACCTTGGTGAAAATAAAGGTGATGGTAACGATAATAAGGAAAATATTAAAAAATACTTTTTAAAAAACAATGCCTACATTCAGTCAGATTTCATCAAGTATGAGAAATGGACCAACTTTCACACAAATAAAAAAAATATGCCTGTTTCAAGCTGTCCCGGCATGAGCAGTATATACTATTCCATCTAAGAACAGGACCCAACAGAATGAGAAAACGTTCCGGAAGCTAAAAATAGGAACTAGTGTGAGATTAGCCCTTGTGGAGGGGTCCGAATGTGGCCCCCGGAAACATCCATAGCAAAAAAAAAACTATTCGAAGAGCTGCCAAATCTGGACACCACCACACAGTAAATGAAAGGAAGAATCAATTATTTTAAAAACAATCATGTGTTTAATTTTTAATATGTCTAGGCCAGTTTGTGACCTACCGCCCACTTATATTTTTTTTCTTTGACGGTAATATTCGCCCAGATACCCCGTTTACCCCCTCCCTTTCCCAACTGGTCCAGATAAGTATCATAGGGTCATAGTGCATTGAGAAATCTAAAAGCATCTAAACAAAAACAATTGGTAACAAGAAAAGACTAAAAAAAATATACATTTTCAAAAAATACAAAAACTTTATTAAAAGTAAGTGAAGTTGTTTTTTTTGGACTATGCGATGTCATCTGTTTCTGTGGATTATGGTTAGCGAGGGTATAATGTGGCCACCACAACGATCAACCGCCTTTTCTTTTTCCTAACTAGTGTCAGGTACCCATTAGCTGTCGGAGGTGCGGAGAACGCTGATTTACCCTAAGGTAAACAAGAAATGTACACCAAATCTATTAAACACCACTGCAAGAGAAACCATAGTCCAGTACCCGAAAGATACCATCAAGGTCTATATGGACGGATCCACGGGCTATGGAGCCGTAGTCAGTTTCCCCGATGCAAAAGAAAGCGACGAACTGGTAGACCCATGACCAGGCGAAAGCAACTATATTGCGGAAATGGAAGGAATCAGAATCGCTCTAGAGCAGGGGTTCTCAACCTGTGCATCGCGACCCCCTTGAGGTCGAATGATGCTTTTGCAGGGGTCGCCTAAGACCAACAGAACTATAAATTACGATTTTATAACATTATCAAAAGCGCTGTTACTTTAGAATATTTACGTTTGGGGGTCACCGCATGGTGGGGTATAGTAAAAAGGGGTCGCCAAGCTAAATAGGTTGAGAACTGCTGCTCTAGAGCATATTGAACAGCGTATTGAGGAAGGAACTGCGGCACCGCCCAATGTGATCCTCTTGACAGACTCACATTCCTGCCTGCAAGCTCTCCATAGAGCTTACAGACGTGGCTTACCCCAATGGAAAAAACAATGGCGCGTGTGGAGCGCCTAGATAGGAAACATAACGTATGTATGGCAATGTAATGGATTCCAACCTCGCTTTGTGGAATCAAAGGAAACGAGGAGGCAGACATTATGGCGTAGCTAGGAACGCTTTTAGACCCACCAGAAGAGCCGCGAAAATACGAGAGTGCAAAAGCCAGGATTTGTGAATGGATCAAGTCCAAGTGGTACGACAGCTGGGACCATTGTGTCACGGGACGCGAAGTCTGGAAGTTTCTTAAACTCCCAAAGAGGAAGGTCGAATGGTGCCGGTGGCAGTTAGACAGAAAAGATCAGGCTATTTCGGTACGGTTTCGCATGGGACACCAGGATCCGGGAGAACCAGATGTCACACTGTCAGTCACACGGAAGACGAGACAGTTGAACATATACTCAGCGACTGCATGGTGCTCAGAAACACATTTGAAGATACGACTAGTCTTGAAACTGATAGAAATGGTGCATGTGGGGGCCTTGCCAAATATGGAGACAGGGAAACCCTCCAGAACACTGCCAGATACCTGGACGTGCTATAAGTATAAGGACGACTATAATCTACTCATAAATCTAGATTAGGCTTACGTAAAAATACAAGCCAAAATTTGATCATCTATCAAGAAACGTAAAGCAACTTTAAATTGAATAATCAACGCATAGTTTCTATTGAATAATTCCAATGATAGAGATCTAGGCCAGCGGTTCTCAACCTTTCTATAATTCCTCACTATGCCGCGTTTCCCCAACAGTAAGTTATTCTCGTTCATAAGTATAAGTAACTGTGAACTTTCGCTAATGTTAGGCCTATTATAATTGTGGGCCTAATGTAAATATGTGATTTGCATTGCCAAACCTTTATGTTTAATCATGAAACAAAGTGTTATAATAGGCTACAATATATCATATTCTTCATATATACATCTGTTGTTATCATCCAATAACAAATAAATGAAATAATAACTTTATGTCATACATTTATTGACCTTTCTATTTCTTTGTCACAGTATCCACATTTCATACACGTGTGACGAGTTTCTGTATTTAGACTTGATAATGAACAGGCTGTTGGTGCAAATAATGTATTATTGCAAATTGAAGGTGCGACACAAGGTTGGACATAACTGCAAAACACTTAATCCAGATTTTGTAATTATAGAGAAATTTTTCACTGCTATTCTGTCTCCTAAAAACCTTCAACTTTAACAAGTGCAAATGGAATGTTAAATAGATTTGGATAGTTTGATGTTATCAATTGCAGTTGATTCTTGCAGTGACTGACTTTTTTCATTGTCTTTTTGTAATTTTAAGAACATTGTCCTAGTTATAAATAGCCGACGATGAATCAAAAACTGAATTCCAATGACTTTTGGTGACTCATTCTGTTGAAATACCAGACCAACATACTTGGAGCACCATCGGTCCAGACACCACTAATAGTTTTCAAAAACTATTTTACACTTTTCAAAAAATGAACTAATTTACGCTAGCATTAACATATAATGTCGTGGATTGCAAAAAATCATTAAATGGCCAACATGTATAAGTCTAAAATACTGTGTATCCATCACGACTATTTTCGTATGTTTGCTATTAAAATGACATTAAGTTATCTCGCTCCATAGACTTAAAGAACTTCCTTATAAATGACATACTGGAGTTTTTCAATCCCTGCTTAAACTAATAGGGCAGGCAGAGAAAACAGTGGTGAATGTCTTACAGGAGTGTACAAGAGCTGAGGGGAGACAACTGAAGGGTCACTTGAACTGCATGGAAGCTATGAGGAACTACCTTCAACAACAGAGTCACTCACCAGAGTATTACGGGAGGCCTTTCCTGCCCTGCTACCAAGGTTCATGTTTTCCAATACGTTATGCATTTCTATACAAAGTTTGAGTATGAAATTTGAAATTTATGGATGCGCTGTTAAACAGTTTTCAGAACGTACACAATTTAGTTCACATATTACATTTTTAAATATTTGTTTGATAAGACACTACGCTATGGCTTACAGCAGATTCGGCGGGCCTGAAACTTTACTAATTTGTTAAATAGATTAATGACGATTGATATTGACTCTTGACCTTACAGATGACAGTGCAGAGCTTTACTACACGACCAGGCGTAACGAAATGTTATGCATAAATGCACATTAACTTAGACTATTAAAATTATTTATTAAAATTATACATAAAACATGCAGGTTGAGAACCCCTAATTAGGCTTTATAATCTATACTTAGTTGACGATGACGATGCGCACAATCAATTTTCCTAAACAATTAACATTAATTGATAAATTCTTGAATCAATAAAGCCTTACATTAGAAAATTCCCGAACGCGATAGTCCTTTCAAAACCGATGTTGATCCTAGATCTAAGTCTAGTGCTGAAGCCAAACTTTCATTTATTATTTACTTTGAAAAACTGTAACGGTCAAACTAGAGTATTTCCCATGTGGCCAATGAGCTAGTAATTCTTTTATCAGTGATACTCAGCAACTGTTATATTTCATCTGCCTGTCTAAAAAACAATAACATCCATGTGGGAATAATGTAATTTTTAAAATCCTTATTACCGATAATTCGTAATTCAAGACGCACGGATTCGAAGTGAGGCCAAAGGCAGAGTAAACCGGGGAAACTACCCCATATTTCTTTTCTCTAACACACCAGTCGTGTAGTTGTCCGACGTAAAACGGCCGATGATGACGGTGGGTGAATAGGGATATGCTTGTTGGGACTAGTCAGTGCAATGGAAACAACGGAAGTTCTGTTTTGCCCCTCGATTGGCCTTATCATTTCCTGTAAAACCCCGTGTCTCTAACGAGCGCCACCTTGAGGTTGAAAAAAACTTAGCCCGGGGCCAAGCGTTTTCTTACATCCTTAGACTCATAAACCCATTTCCCTGACGTCTACATCTCTTTATCCAACCTATTAACATGCAAAAAAAAAAAAAAATTAAAAAAAACAAAGCTTATATTAATGTGTATCAATGAGTTCGATCAGTCATGTAAATATATTTGTAATAGATCTAGACTAACAATAATAAATGTGTGCGATAAGAAATATTTTTTTTACCAATTGTATTTTCCTAGCGCTGTTTCATGTTTTTAACGTTCTCAATACGCAATGATCCTATCACTTGTCTTGACCAGTTGGAGAGGGGAAGAAAGAACGGGGTATCTGGGTGATCGCTTTTTAAATGTATTTTTTAAAGGGAACGAGTTGAATTCGAATTTGTGGACTTAAAGCCTTCTCATGCTTCTCAAGCCAACGAGGTAACCACTCTGCTAGCGAAGAGTCTATGAACATGGAAGATTGTTTCTATTTCATGTTTGTGTTCACTAAGCCTGAGAAGGCAGCCTAATATGAGAGGGGTTAATTCATCTTCAGTCAAATATTATTTCTTTCCCTTGTTTGAGATACCAAACAAAGTAATTTATTACCAATAGTTAATTTACTAATTTATTAATTTTGAATATTTGTTCTTGTGTTGTCAGGTAAGAGAAATAAATGGACAAAATTTCAGATTGATCCTAGACTGGGTGTGGGAGAAATAACGTGTACACACTTTTGGCCAGACAGACAGAATGAGTTGATAAAATCTTTGAAAAAAATGGTCAAATTAAGTGAAATGAAGTGAGCCAAGTTGAGGCTGAGAAGCATTGCCCAGGTTTCAATGAAATATTAAATACATTAAAAAGTAATACTTAAACCTAATACTTTATAAAAAGATTATTATTCTCCCTTTATTACTAATTCTATACATAAAGCAAATTTGAAAGGAACACAATTATTTCATTTGAAATATAAAGACAATAAATTATGTTTACCGTTTAGATTTGATTTCAATTTTCTATGTTCTAATCCTCAGTTTCACTAAAAGAAGCGATGCAGAATTAAAACTCCTTCCTTTACCCCGAATAGCATAAATGCAAACTGATCTGGTAATCGAAGCCAATCAAGTTGATTCAAGTTATGGTTATTGATTATTGAGGTGCCAATAGGGTGACCTGAATACGCGCCACGTCCTGCATCAGATTATCCTGAGCTCGAGGCTGGATGTTTTGTAATCGGGAATCATATTAATACTACTTACCAGAAGCGGCGCTACAGTATTATTAGAGGGACAATTTTTGGGGAGATTGCAATTGGGTCGAGGAAATAGTTTCACCATCATATTATCGAGATAAAAGGATTGTCATGATTTATTGAAAAAAGTCTTATTATACGAGAATGGGCTATTTGTTTAAAAAAAAATCATCTAGGGTCAAAGTGTTAATATTTTACCATCACAAGAAGATTTATGACAATGGTATGAACTAGTAATAAAAAAATGAATACTAAAAATGAATACTTTTTAAAACCAAAGCTTATCTAAGGGGAAATAACCGCATTTTGCTACCATTCATCTGAAAATTACAAGGTGTAGCTCCCTTTCTGCTGATTAAAACAAAATGGATTAATTAGTATTATATGATTAACTAATTGACTAATGCCATCACATCTGTCAAGCACGATTTCTTTTCCTTGTTCAAAATACCAAACAAAATAATTAATTACCAATAGTTAATTAATTAACTGACTCTATTTTGTGTCGATGCTTGTGTTGTCAGGTGAAAAATACACTTGTGCAAAATTTCAACTTAATCCAAGATTGACTGTGGGAGAAATAACGTGTGCAAACTTTTTACCAGACAGACAGACACAGTGAGTTCATTTAAGCTTTGTAAAAATATTTCTAACCGCACAGATGTATTATTGTCAGTCTACATTAATTGCATAACTGATCCACGCTAATTGATACAACTACACTTATACGGTTTGTTTTTACCAAGATAGTGCAGAAGGTGCGCACTATTAGAGATTGAGAAGGATGTTGACATTAGAAAGAAGAAAAGGAAGTTCCGCCCAAGTCGAGAGCTCATGAAAATGCTGTGATCAAGGCAGACCGTCTTGTGTATATGCGATGTCCTCGAGTACATAAACATCTATATATCGTTGAGTTGCTTCCCTTCAGTTATTATTAATTATTAATTATTATTAATTATTAGTAATTATTAAAGTCCAACCAACAGCCATGTTGAGTCATAAAGGCAGATGCTTAAATGTTTCTCTTTATATTATATATATATATATATATATATATATATATATGACTCCTTCTGTCTTGGAAGACAATGTATGCGCCTAGATGAGTGACTGGCTTTGGTTACGTCTTGAGATGGGGCAGAATCTGGAGTGACTGATCAAGCCAATTCTGGATCGGCAGAGTTTGTCACAGTTCGTGCATGTATGTACATCTGTTCTAGGGCTAGCTGACAGGGAGGCAGCTTTCTTTTTCTTTCTCGTGGCTGCAGCCTTCGTTTCTTTTGCACACGGCGAAGTTCGTGCCAGCACGTCACAGTCTGTCTCCATGGTGTCCGGTCGTGGGCTGTCTCCTCCCACATACTTTGGTCAATGTCCGTGGCTGTCATGTCTCGCTTGCAGTCATCTCTGTAGATTGACAAGACAAAGAAACGGCGCTTGTTCACTGTTGTTTAAATCTCCGTGCATTTTATTTCTATCGATTTGAAAATGTCTTTCACCTGGGCCAACAATCAAGTTCTCTCTTTTTTGTTTTAACTAAACATCGCCAGTACTATCAAGTCATAAACCATACCTTCGTTCCTCATCTTTAACCATTTCATTTGAACACCCGGATTAGATCAAATCCAGAAACAAAAAATATCTGCTTGTCTCAATATAGAACAAGTAATCTGATGGTTTAGTACTCACACAAACGGTCACACTTAACTGTAGTGATTGTGATTGTATAGATCATTGTGGACAACACTTTATAGAACCATGGTTGTAAGATGTGAGGATTCCTATGTTTATTTATTTTATTTATTATTTCATTGGTTGACTAGGTAAAGTGGGGTGACGGCCCTTGAGTTTTGTTGTTGTTACGGCCTGAGTTATGAAGGCTAGCGGTACGACATGAGTAATATAGAAGTCAATTTATAATTATGTGTAAATTCATTTAGTTAAAGCTTGATGTGTTATCTTCAGCTACAGATACCCTGATTACTTTTATTAAAGTTATAGTCTGTTGTTAATTCATCTCTGGCGTCTCTAGAGTTATAGAAAGAAGTATTACTAGTACGTTCTGTGTCAAGTAGAATCCCAGTAAGGAGTTCACAGCAATCACAACAACGTGAATCACAGTCAAGCCTCTTATCATCAGAATCGCTATATTCCATATTGTATGCACTCATTGTAAAACAGATCAACACTTTAAGAGTTAACAAAACTAAGAATAAAAACACAGGCTTCAGATTGTACGATTTATTTCATTCCTATACAAATCTAAGCCTTTTTTTTTTAAACAATCATTTATATTAGAATTTTAGACATGAAATTAATTACAGTGCTGTGTTGCGTCTAAAAAAAAAACGTGTGCGTCGTTAATTTAAACAAACAGACGTGTGCACGTGTTCTCTGGTAGTTGCCCCCCACCCCCATTAACTTCACTGTCTTCTAAAACAACTATATGTAAGTATTCTATAATGATAAGTGTAAAACTGCCACCAATGTTATAATAAAAGTAAATAAATGTACATCGTACAGGTTAAAATAATTGGTTTTATATTATATAGGAAATATAAGATTATAAAAGATTCAAAATACAAGATTCTTAAAAAAAAAAGTTACGCCTTTTTATGTTAAGCCATTAAAAAGAAATAAAAAGATAAAATGAAGGGAATAAATAAAAAAAAATACATCCATATTTAGACTGTCAGACCATGGTAAAACAGAACAAGGGCAGAAAATCTCTTAAAATTTCCCAATCTTTTAGGAATCCTTGCTGGAATGTTATGATCTTATTGATAGCAAGCTACCAAAAACTTTCTATTTTGAGCAAGTAAGCCAACACCAATTCCTAACTGCATACCATCTCAACATTTTTCCTCATAGCCGAGTCTTAAGCCAAGTTTTTTTGTCCAACTTGTCACCGTCAGCTGAGCAATCATAGTCTGGTCCGACTTGTGCTTTGTCAGTTGGCACTTCCAATGCTTCAGAGGGCCTTTCATTCAGTGCCTAGACTATGTTGATTTCTCGTAAATCTTTGACAGCGAACTCACTTCTTGATCCCAACAAATCGATCTGGGTGTGCCCTTCCAATACTTCCAAGTCGTTCGCAAGGGTTGCTGAAATCTCCGGTCTCCTGCAAGCGCCCGATACCTCAGTTCCGGAGTTAAACGTAAGCTCGGAGCTTACTGGTACTTTTAAAGATTCGGAGAACTCATTCAGAAAAACTGTCGCTTGGTTCTCTCCTCTGATTAGGTTTTTGTCAGTTGCCGTATCGAAGCGGATTTTGATCATTGAGTCAATCCCAGAGTATTGTGTTTCCGTGTCGTCATTGAGGCATGGACATTGATTCAGATCATGGAGAATTTTTTGTCATTTCATCAATCTCTGCTCTTCACCAAATGTCGCGAGTTCAATGCCAGAGTCTTTGTCAATGTTGCATTCATCATTCTCCACATTTATTCGAGGACAAGAAAAGCTTTTTGAAACTTGATGATGGTCTCTTTCTCTCAGTGATGAGGATGATTCTATTGCCAGCAAGGTGCTCTGAGAGTCATTTTCTATTTCAACAATCGTTGGCATAGATCTATTAGACAGAAAGTTGTTGTGGCAGTTCTTGCATTCTATTTCTACTAGTGAAGATGTGCAGTTGCAGTCATTGGTAATGTAGAAGTGTGGCCGCTTGTTCTCGATGTCAATCGAGGATGCTTGATCAATAACTATGATGGTGTTGGTGTGGGTCTCGTGGTCCGCTGCATGGTTTGTTGATGTGGATTCTATCGCTAGAATGGTGCTGGAGAGTTTTCTTTCAATCCCTGACGTTGCTGTCTCTACGGAGAAGTAAAAGTGAGGGTGTTTGTTACTTTCGTTCTCTCTGACTGTTGATGGCGCAGACTCTATGGCTAAATGTATACCCGGGTGCTTGTCATTGTCCATTTCAACTACAGGTGGTGCAGACTCAATAGCCAGCAGGGAGCTGGGATGCTTTTCAGTATCCATTCCCACCAACGAGGGCACTGGAGTTAAAGCTCGAATGTTGGACTGGATACTCTTGTCGTCTTCGTTCGACACGAACACCTGATTCACATAACCTGAAAGAGGAAAGAAAAGTTTTAAATATCTTTTAAATAACAAACATCTCTTCAAAAAAAAAAAAGAATTAGTTTTTAGGTGAATACAGTACACGTTAGAGACTTAAACTCTGCTAAGTCATTGGTTTTTCTGGCTGATTCAGGCAACTCGTTCTATGCTGTCATGGCACCAGAGAAGAAAAAGCTCTTGTACGAATGTGCACTTACATTGAATACAGTGGCGTATTTAGGGACTTGGGGGTACGGGGGGTGACCTTTTTAGGGGCCTCTGCATTATGACACGGGATAATATGTATAATTCCAACTGGTAAAGTATGTAAGTAAAATAAACAAAAATAGTGACTTTTTAATAATACCGTTGTTTATTGGCGAGATAAAGCACAAGTGACAAATATCAATTCATATCGTCTCACGTCGTGCTTTCTGTGCAGCAAAGGCGTGTATAACTTGTGGATTAATGCAGTCTAGTATTTGTTTTGCTCCACGTGAAAAACAAGATTACACGACAGTAACGTAATATTTGATATTAATGTAAAAAAAATTTTATTGAGGGGTTCTGGGGGTAAATTCGACTTTGGACCCCCCCCCCCTCCCTAGCTACCACACGGACTAAGCTAAGAAATGTGCTTTGATATTTGTGTCTTTCTAAGTGTTTTATTAAGTTATTATTTGTAAGTCTTAGTTCAGTATTTTATGATTGAATGACTTCCATTTTTTTAAATTTTAACAGACTCGCTGATGAGGGAAGGTAGAAGAGACATCTGCACGCCCCCCCCCCCCTTTTCATCAATGTTGAACATTAAATTTGCAAAAGTGTTTATGATCTATATCTTTATGTGACAGGTGGTCAGCTTTTCTTTGTTAATGCACCTGCCATATATCTAACTAGTAGTAACACTACAGAATATTATGATAGCCCAGTTACCTTGTTCTAGAGCCAAGACTTTTGTGTGTTCCCCAACTGACATGATGTGCAGATGGCTCTGACCATGGAGCTCTATTGGGTAGGCGTGCTGCTTGTGCCTTGTTATGTCAAGACCTAAAAATAACGTTGAAAGACATTTAAATAAGTCCGTCTTAAATAGATACACATAAGGGTCTTATAAATACTTCACTTCATATGTCATTTTAGTTCAGAACTAACCGTACACTAGTTTTCTACACACATCTGTAATAAACACTCAGAACAAAAATCCACAAAACTGGCACAAAAAACCGTCTCAAAAGTACCAATTTCATACAGGAATCTCTAAACCTAAAAAAAAGAAACACAAACTTGAAAAAAATTATTCTGGAATCCTCGATACACTATAATGAATCTCCACCCTGGGACGAAACCCCTCTTCCTACTATAAAGTACCATATTGCAAACATAAAAAGAAAATCTGATTACAGACCAACAGAGCTCAAGGAAATAGTGAAATGTTTTCTACATACCAATTACCCTAGCAATCAGTGGATCAGAGTTTACACGGATGGCTCATCCCATAAAGCCACCACAAATGGAGGAGCTGGAATACTTATCGAATGGCCAGATGGAGGAATACTATAAAAATCTGTAGAGCTCTCTGACAGTCACAGAGCAGAAAGGGAAGCACTAGCACTAGCTGCTACCATGCTAGCAAATCATCCAAGTTCCCATCACAGTCAGATTGTCTTTCTAACCGATGCGAAAACAACTCTCCAAAGCTTGCAAAACTCTGATTCCTCTTATATTAAAAACCTTAGAACTGCACTTACAAAGCTCAACAACAACAGCAAAAAAACTGTTATTCAATGGATACCAGCTCATATACAACTAGCAGGAAATGAGAAAGCTGACACTCTCGCCAAGAGTGGGAGAACTAACTCACAAATAAACTCTGCACTCTATCCAGAAGAAATGAAGAAATTAATTGTAAATAAAATATATGAGAAATGGACGAGCTCTCATCCAAATCACAAGAAAGATGACGCTTACTATAAGCTATCCCGACCAACGTCTAATCTTTCGACTCAGGAGCGGACACAACAGAATGCTACAACACATGTACCTGAAGCTCAAAATTGGAACCAGTGAAATCTGCCCATGTGGAGTTTCAGACATTGGCCCAAATCACCCCAATAGAAAGAAAACTATATGGAGAGCTCCTGATTTGGAAATCACTGCGCAATTCATCTCAATGACAAGTATTGGTCTAGTCATCTGAACACTCCAACATAACAATGAAAATGATGAAGAAGAAGAATGTTCTAAACAAAAACAAGTTATATCGATGAGATGATTTTGTTCAAAATTGTATTCTAATTATATTTCTTTAATGATTGTATTTCAATATATTTTAAATGCTCTTTTCCTCTTTCAATCCCATACAATTTAAGTGTCACAGAGGAAATCATTCAAATTAGTTCAACTTGCTACATATATGTTTGTAAAATGTTTTGTTTTACATGTTTCGGATGTTGCTTCAAAGTTGAAAATAATTACTTCCTAGTCCAAACCTCCCGCAGGACGACGGGGATGGGAGCGGGCAGGGTTTGAATCCGGGACCATCGATGAATCTGAACGACAGTCCGGCGTGCAAACCGCACGATCAGGCAGCCATCCCATATATCAGTGACATTAGGGCACCAGTGTTCATCCTTCTCCAACTTTATGCCATTAAGCTATGTCCATTGCCAGTTCTCAATGAGACTGCAAAAGATTTGGTACTTCCATTAATTGATGCCTATTTCATAGTACCTTATATATGACCATGCAATCTATTGGGCGGATGTTGGGGTCATCTGATCTCTTTTCTACACTATTCAAGTCTATTCTTATCCCAAGCGACGCCCCCTCCCCTCCTGACACCGCGCCATCGTTTGGTTACCTTTAATTTCCACTTCTTCTGGGACTCTAAATAGGCCGAAAAATTTGAGCGCGCCGAAAACTAAAACAGCCAATGTTCCAGTCCAGGTGATGATGGACAACACTCCAGCAAACTGCCACGCGAGCATCTGTTGAAACAAGAAACATGATTTTAACTGATTCCCAAATTGTGAACATTTGAAAAAATAATTTTATCTGACAAGTCTATCAAGAAAAGCTCTAGCAATGAGGTATTGCCAATAGAAGTTACTGGCGATGAATCCTAGTTTCTCTTATGTATCATCAATATCAATTTTATTTTCCAGTTACTCTGTATACTATGAAGATTAAATTATCAGTTTCATGTCTACAAAAAAAAAAATTGTAATATAAAAGTTTGACATAGTTATGCATAAATATAAACTAAAAGTGTGTTTAAAGGGAAACTCCGATGGTTTTGAGAATTTTTGATATGTGTTTTGATTTACAGATAGTAAACATATTATTCTTTTTTTTAAATTTGCAATAATAACTTAGTAATTGATGTTTTTCTGACGTAATTTTCCTGCGCATCCAAAACGGTCAGACTTTCACCGGGTTTCACACAAATTTATTAATTTAATCTATTAACTTACTATATAACGGAAAACCATACAGTAAAGTTTACATTCTGGTAAAAGAAATATCTTCGCCTATGCAGTTAGATCTAGATCTTATAAGCAAAAAAAAAAATGCGTATTAAAAGTAGATTTACATGCTTGACTAACCACGGCAGTGTGTATCTTCTCGCCTGACCACTCAACACACAACAAACACTATCGCTTGGTTGTCTTGACCGACTACACGTAGACTAGACTAGTCTTACACTGACCAGTTTGTTCGAATGAGACACCATATATTTACTTCTTGGGAAAGGGAGAGGCTTAGATGAAAATGTTACTTTTTTTCTCGAGTTGATTATCCTAATGCTTTTAAATCTCTCTCTATATATATATAACTGTACCATAGCTCTGGACTAGGTCGTCACTAAGCCTAACAGCCTAACAGCTACTGTAAGAATGAAGCGATACGATTGGTCAAATCTAGTTTCCTTTTCAGTATTGTTGAGGGAAGTGACGTATGCCTAACCTTAAAACAAAATCTCAATAACCCCCTCCCCCCTTTTTTTTTTTTGGAGATGTCAAGAATTTACTGTCTTATTAAATATAAATGTTTCTAAGCATTTGAATAAAAAATGGTAAAATGTTTACTATTACAGCTTTTTAGGCAGAATTTAAATTTGCCAATAACTCAAATTTGAAAAACCATCGGAGTGAACTCACAGCTCCAGATCGTTGAGACCAGGTAAAGAGAATACCCGTGTCGTACTTCAGAAATGCCAGACTTAGAGCGCCCCATGAGCCCCCTCCGAAATGAACTGTTTGGAAAGAAACAAAATATCAGAGTTAAGTACAACGTATCAAAACAAACACTATCAAAAGGAAGTTATGAACAAAATCAAAAAGAAAAACTAAAATATAATCCGGTCTTTAATAAACTCATTGCGGGAAACTAAAGTTTCCAGGTTGCAGGACTTCTGTAACTTCTCTTATCAATTGCACACGTTTCTTATAAGAGAGTGTAATAATTACGTCCTACGCTTATCCATGTGATAATCTAGTCATGCATTTTAATTAGAATTACAGACTTTAACACCTAGTCACTGATTTTCGTCGCTGATTCAGACTCCTACCATAGCACTAGGGAAAAAAAGGAGCACTTGAATGTTTCCTAGCATAAGGAATAAGAAATGCGCCTTCTGTAGATGGTAAGACCGAAACTATAACCTTAAATGGCGTGGAGACTGAGGCTTGGGTTTGAGTTTTGGCACATCGGCACAATTTAGGCCATGTCGTGCCCGTAATCCTTTAAGGATCACTCTCCCTTTACATAACAAGGGCTAAATTCCATACAGTTAAATCATTAAAAACAAGGTCTATTCACAGTTAAAATAGTAAAGGTAGTAAAAAATTAATAATTTGGTAAAAATTTTATGTAAATATATGTTCACAATTCAAAAATCAGTTCTTCGTAGACAACCCCACCTCCCGGACAAAGCCCAGTACTTTCCCAGGGTCGACATTGTCGAATAGTGTTTGTAAGGTGTGTGCCCTAAAAAATTTCTCCCACCATTATTATTATTATTATTATAGCTTTTATATAGCGCTACTTTCATGCTTATAGCATGCTCAGAGCGCTTTTGGCCCAATCTCATTTATGGACCAGTGGGGGGTCTGGAGTATCTAGGAGTTGGTTTTCCGTGCTGCCTTTAGGCGCTCAGTAAACACAACTCTGCCCAAGTCGGGTGTCGAACCTCGAGTCCCCTTCTAGGTAGCTAAGCCAAGCCAAGCTCAACGGTGAGGCGAGAGTCACAGTACTCACAAAGTGGGGGCTCCTCTATCTTCAGCACAAAGGAGCGCGTGATGTAGGTTTGGCCAATCCTAAGGCTGGACATGGTCGTGCTACCACGCCTAGTCAGACCCTTTAAACGCTTGGCTTCCGAACCGAGGGATCCGGGGTTCGAATCCTGATGAAGACTGGGATTTTTCATTTCGGATCTTTAGGACGCCTGTGTCCACCAAGCTCTAATTATAATTGATTGCTATTTCTTATTCGTTATAAACTTGCCATCGTTATTGTCATTTAAGATTCAATGTATACATTAAGACAAGATATCAAATACTTACTTCCACAGGCGTTCAGAGGGTCATCGATTTTGTACCTGAGCAGCAGAAGTTCAATGCCTTTCATGATGAAACTGGCCACAAGTCCCACCACGGCGGCGCCCCAGGGGCGGACGTTGTTGCAGCCTCCACAAATAGACACCTGTGTAATGAAGATAAAAGTTTGGGGATTAAAATTTATGAATTGAGAGCAACTTTTACATTTGGTAGGTACTGAGGGAATTTTTTTTTTAAAATGTTAGGGACTTGGAATTATTTCTAGCCTAAGGAAAATAGAGTTTGAGCTTTGTATTTTGGCAAATCGGCACAATTTAGGCCATGTCGTGCCCGTAATCCTTCAATGATTTCTCTCCTTTACAAGAGCTGAATTCCATATAGTTAAATCATGAAAAACAAGGCATATTCACAGTTAAAATAGTAAAGGTAGTAAAAATTTAATAATTAGTAAAAATATTATGTAAATATTATAGGGTCACAATTTCACAAATCAGATCTTCGTAGTCAACCCCACCTGCCGGACAAAGCCCAGTAACTAAGGAAAATAAAACGAGAGATTTGGTTGAGAGTTTTCTTTACAACTTCTGAGCATGTTTCTACAAGGGCTTTTCATTGGACCTCAGATAAATGTCTCTCACGGCCTTCATGAGAGCTCTCTGTCTCTTTCAGAGTCCATCTGCTGCCATCTACTTTCTTCTATGGGCAAAATGGCGCCTTAGTTGATCTTTACATCGCTTACCGAGGAGAGAGGAGGGGCCTGTATTACAGAGGCTAGCATTATTAGCATTCTATAGCTATCGATTTAAACAATAAAATTAAATAGTGTTATGAAATAAAAAAGGTTTACGCTAGAAGATCAAATAAAAAAAAATCAAATACCATGCCAACAAAGGCTCCATTGATAACTCCATGCAAACTCCAACTATTGCCAAATATGCCAAATCTTTGAAATAAAAATAAAATAATTTTGCAGTGTATATTCATGGTATTAACACGTGTATTGTGGAATTTCAAATTCAAAATTGCCATGATGGCAATGATTTTACTATTAACCAAATTATGCAACTACATCATGTCTATTGCTATAAGAACTAAACATTTCAAATGTTACGCCGTTCAACAGAGTATTCAATGACATGCTGTTTCTGTAGTTAATAAATATCAGATACGGACATTTAAATCCTAGTTCTATGCTAACTGATAAAAATTGGAGGTTAAAAAAAAGGACGCCATTACCTGTGTGTCAATAGGGAGGCCACACCACCGACGCTGGCAGATATCAGCGTGTTCAAAACAGCAAGGCTAATAGCAGGGGCGTCTCCTGGGTAGGTGATATGGTGTTGCGAGCCAGCGTTCAGGGCCATGAACCCAAACAGCAGCACAAATATGCCAACGGTGCAAAGCTGAAATAAATCATAAAATCAATATATTTTAAAAATCGATGGCAGAAGTTCGGAGTGGCGCCTAATCTCAAAAGAGTGAGAAGCAGTCATAGAATACACCTTAAAAAACACAGCGTTTTCTTGAATTTAATGCTTTTAAGCTTCGAAGTATCAATCACAATGATGAGTTGCCGATGTAAAATAATGTTGGGGAATGTGACGTTGAAATCGCAGTCTATCCATAAAAAGCAAAACCACATTAATCTTATAAAATACAGACGTTACTTCAAAAAAAAAAAAAAAAAAAAAAGATTACGTCCTACACGTCATGCATGTTAAACAGTTAACCAATGACTTAAATTCTGTCAAGTCATTGACTTTCCTGGCTGGCTCAGGCAATCTATTCCATGCTCTAATAGCACTAGGGAAGAAGGAGTATTTGTACAGATTTCTCCTAGCATATTGGACTGATGACTAGCAACTGAATGACCGACCTCCTCTCCGATAGCTAGTCACAGACAGTGATAGAAAGTACTCTCACCTTCCCATGATTCCAATTTGACCCTATTTCTAGTTTATGCAAATAGATTGTTCTCTAGACAAATCTTCCCACGCACACCATATGTGACCTGAATAAAGGGCAGTTGACTTAATGCTGGTTCGCTGATAATGTGCTGTCAAGCGTGACTTAGTGACACTATATTAAAGTAAATATATAAGTGTGTCTTTGGATAAAGTTTAAGGGCATGGAAGAAGTGATGGTGTAAATGAAGAAAGCATAAACACGCATCTTAAGAAAACAAATAGAAATTACAAATCTGAATGCTGAAACAACGGATGCATATATATATATATATATTACATATATAAAGTCAGCATTAGAGAGAAAATGGTAAATGAAATATAACGGAATAAGTCCTGGCCAGGGCCACCTGGCTACCGAGCTGGGGGGGGGGGGGTTCGAATCCCACTGAAGACTTCAGGAAGTTCAAATGGGTACCTGACACAAGTTGGGGAAAAGTAAAGGCTGTTGGTTGTTGTGCTGGCCACATGACACCCTCATAAATCGTGGGCCACCGAAACAGATGACCTTTACATCATCTGCCCAATAGATCACAAGGTCTGAAATTGGAACTTTTTTTTTTTATCTCACCAATATCAAACCTCAGACACTCTGACAACCTTAACAGCAACGCAGTACCAAGAAAAAAACAAGCATTAGACCATCTAGATCACACAAAGAAATGAATCTTTCACATCGTTGAATATTTGGTCCCTAGTGTTGCCTTTATGTCTGTAATATCCAGACACCATTTTCTATATAAATCCGATTTCGATTTTATCACAAAAATATCGACTTAAAGAGACCCTTCCCTTACAACTTAACTATTAATACACTGAATTAGATTAAGTTGTTGTCATGTCAACATTTAATTGAATATCCCAGTTTGTGTTTGTCATCCGCTACTGTTTATTCCGAATTTTTAAAAAAAATATTAAGTCATTAAACTAAGAAAGACTTGTATATATACTTACAGCTACAGAGTGGCCCTCTATGGGAATGGGTTTTCCTGTCTCTTTGTGAAATCTTCCAATACGAGGCCCTAAGAAACAAGTGGCAACAAATGCTGCTGTACCTCCTACCAAGTGGACCACGCTGCTGCCACCAAAATCCTGTAATGTTTTTGCGATCGAAAACTTTTATAGTAGTTTGTTAACAAAATTAAAGAGGCCAGATAATTTTTGACAATAATAGAAATGTGACAATGACCTTAATACTAGTTTACGAGCCCAAACCAGACCGCTGCTAATGAAACGTCCACAATGTCTTACCTCATATTTGATGGTCACTGTCTGTCCATCTATGACGAAGTCGTGTCCGTTGACGAGCCACCCCTCATAGGACCACCCCCAGTGGGCGACAACAGGGTAGATAAATGCTGTGAAAATTAAAAAAAGAAATTTACAAGTGAAAACATTTCTTTTCAAGCAAATCTTTTGATTTGATTCTCAACATGTCCTTTTTGGTGCCAGAAAGCACCACGCCAAGAGCAGGAAGTGTCTCCCGCGAGCCATAGGTTTAGAATCACTGGTGTATGTTTATCAATCACATTACCTGTCAGAAGAAAGCTGTAGATGAGGTAAGCGACAAACTCGCAGCGCTCCGACACAGCTCCGGCCACGATGGTCGTCGCCGTAGAAGCAAACATGATTTGGTAAACAGCGAAGGATATTTCAGTCTCCTTGATCTCAGCCATGGCCCAGTTGGTCCAGCCAATGAAGCCGTTGCCTTTCCCAAAAGCTAGGGCGTAGCCAAACAGCCAAAAGGCAATGCCAGCCAATACTGTCAATAAAAAAACAATAATCTTAGAAATAGGTTAAAATTGGCATAACTATAATAATATCTCTAGTCCAGACTACATTTCTGATTTAACTCTAATAATTTAATATTGGCATAAATAAATCTATCTCTAGTCCCGACTAGGCGCGATGGCTGAGCGGTAAAGTGCTTGACTTCCGAACCCGGGTCCGGGGTTCGAATCCTGGTGAAGACTGGAATTTTTAATTTCTGGATCTTCGGGCGCCTCTGAGTCCACCCAGCTCTAATGGCATTTCCCTTTTTTTTTTTTTTTCAAGAAAAAGTAAAGGCGGTTGCTCGTTGTGCTTTCCACAATACACCCTCGTTAACTGTAGGCCACAGAATCAGATGACATCTGCCCTATAGACCACAAGGTCTGAAAGGGGAACTTTACTTTACTAGTCCCGACTATAATATTTCTGATTTAACTCTAAATGTGTTTGCTGTGAGTCTCAAGTCAGCACTAAAACTTTCTGAAGCCCACATGTCCTCTGAACATGCACTAGTGTACAACTTTTATCAAACTGCAGGGCAAGGGAGAAGGCATTGCAATGTAGTTATCAGTCTTTATTGATACACATTAATACTAAAGTTTTAAAAAACGAAATTCACTAAGAAACATAGTTCCATCTTTGAAACAAGGGGAAGATTTGATTTTCTTTAAAGAAGCCCACAACGCTATTCTACCCGCTTTTCTCAATTTAAAATAATCAAATTGTTCCCCTAAACCGTTCTGTGGCTGACTTTTGTGTGACGAAAATTAGACCCGTTTTACAAAACGTCTTGCTAATTAAAAAGATAACCTTACGATGATAGTGTCCCTTATAGAAGTACTTATGTACTGTCATGGTACATAACTAGTAGAATAGGAAATTGATTTTTATATTGTTAGGGTTGAACAAGCCCGGGTTTTGAGTTTTTTTGGCACATCGGCACACTTTAGGCCATGTCCGAGAACTAGCGCAGTGGCTGAGAGGTTAAGCGCTTGGCTTCCGAACAATGGGTCCTTGATTCGAATCTCGGGATTGTTAGGGCACCACTGAGTCCAGCAAACTCTAATAGGTACCACCTGTCTTTAGTTGGGGGAAAGTAAATGCGGTTGGTCGTTGTGCCGACCACACGACACCATGCTGCTTTTTCACCATTTCTTTCTATTTGTAGAAAGTAAACGTTATTGAAGGACGCCTGATGGATTCTTTCTATGTCAGTGAGAGCAGACCACAGTGATGAGCGTGTTAGGTTGTATCTTGGCAGCATTGGACAGTATTGAGTTTGAGTTTTGGCACATCGGCGCAATTTAGGCCATGCCGTGCCCCATTGGACAGTACACATCAACAAATGAAACTTATGAAAACACTGCTCTATAGCCTGGAGACCAAAGGAAGTTACTTTAACAATAGCAATGACTTACGCGAATCTAGAATATTCTTCACTAGGATGTGTGTGGTGTTCTTAGTTCTCACGCTGCCTGCTTCCAGAAGTCCAAAGCCGACATCCATAACTGCAAAAGGGAAATTAGAATTTCTGTTGACATTTCTGGGTACAAACCACCAGGCCACATAAAAGTTTTAATACATACAAGTGATAGTATTCCATTATGTCATCCGAGCATTGAATGAACTGCACCGTCCACCGTATAAACAGCTGAACACTGGAAGATGAAATATATAATGGTAATGCAAATATAAACAAATATTTTCACATGTGCTTGTTAGCTCCGTTAGCGACACTGTGTTATAGTGGTTATCACTAATATAATGTTAGTCTTCAATTCGTGAGTATTTGTTAGAATTGACAATGTTTATAAAAGGCCTCTTAGCTTCCCAATAACTGCTATAGAAGGATTTTTTTTTGTTATAGCGTTTGGTTTAAGTCAGAATCTCGAGATCTATTCTTCAAAAGTTAATTTACTTTGATGTGCCTCTTTAAAGACAGAAATCAACATTTTCCACTTCCCCAAGCACAAAAAGGAATAATTTTACTTGTACAAGAAACTGAGCAATGTGTAATAATTTTTAACATTTATAATGGTCAAATTGTCATGTACATACAAACTATCATGATGCCGAAGGTCAGCAAGTACAGCTGGTCAGCGTAATGGGCCGGCGTTGAGTTGCCATCCACATAGACCGTGTCGTTAGCCATCACAAGAGTCGAGCTTATTGGCATCAGAGCTGGACGTCTGCAGAGAGAACTGGAGTTGTTGCGGTAAACACGATGACAAGTGCCTGAGAAGCTGTAGACAAATTGTATGCATTACAAACAGTCCAAATCGCAAAAATTCTTTACATTAGTCTTAAAAAGAGTCCCTATAGAACCAAAATTACATCTTATTAACTAATTTTTTATTGATTAATGTGTTGTCATCGACAATAAATAATAGTGCGAAATTTCAACTTGATCCGAGAATGAAAAGTTGAAGTAGTGGCGGCTATTGGACTTTTAGAAAACGGACAAACTTGAAACAAGTACGGTAAAAACAAAATTAAAAATTGGTTCCCACACTTATGAATTTTCTGAAATTGTATCAAAACGTATTTTTACGTATTTTCCTTTTCACTAGATTTAAAATAAAACAAGATTACATGAGTTCGTGCTACCAAACTCAGAGTAGGCCCTGACGTGTCCGTAATGGCAAATGATTACTCAAGCCATTGTCTAGTTTTCGTTAAATGGTTCTAGTTCTGTTACGATAGATAGTTGAAAGTACACAAACTTTAAGAACATTTAAGATCATAACTTTAATCAGCCATCTTGGCTACCAGAGTATACATGGGCACAACTCTTTCTACAATATACAGTATCCCTAAAAAGGAGGGGGGGGGTAATATACAATATTATGTGAGTTACTGAAAGGGGCGTAACATTCCATCAACAAGTTCTTCATTATTCCTTACCACAGTGATTACCTTCATTTATATAGGGCCCGTGCGCTTAAAAAAAAATCGTATTAATAAGAACGAGTTGATACTTCTGTAATTATGTTTTGTTTGGTGTAATGCACAGATTGTAGGACAAAGTTCTATAGGGATAATACAGATTATTATTATTGATACTGAAAGGCACTCTAATATTTAAAGTTATTTTAATTAAAGCTTGTTTTGCAAGAAAATATAGATATGGTAGACATAAAATACAAAGGCCATGGTCTCGTTGCGATTGATTTAAGTAGCATTGTAGCAACATAATAGCAGGTCTAGTCAGCAATCTTTACCAACAGCTGTGTATTAAAACTATTCTCTATAATGAAAACCTTATGTAATTATGTATGTAAATGTAATGTGCACTATTCGTCTTTATAGGCGAAATTAAATGTTCTGTTAGTTGCTAGCGTACCAATATATATACATTATTTTTACAATTGGCAAAATTTATTTATGTAGAAATGTTTAAAATATTTTTAAAAATTTCTCCCTTATAGTTTTAAAAGAGTATTTTATGAACTGACTTATTGCAAAATCAATTACAAAATATAACGGTTCGCTTTCAAAGTAGCCTCTGTACCTAATACTTTCAAGTCACAAAATACGGTGAAATCAGAATTTCAATAGCCGTTTCTAGTTTTTGCTATTTTAACCCGACAGACGAACAACACCAAACTAAGAGAGCCTTTTGGTCTGGTCTGGGTGACGCTCAACATTATTCGGATATTACAATTTGAACGTGGTGAGAATAGGAATGAAAAAAAAAACAACATTGTGACATCTATCTTACTTATTTTTGAAAAAGTAATTTAACAAATGGCAACTTATATAAGAAAATACGCCTGGAAAGGGTTAAATGAAGATGATACTCTTATTTCTGACAAAACTAATTGAATTTGCAAAACTAAAAAAAAAATTCTAAATTAAGTTCCTAAACCAAAATGTTACCAGTATAATCTACAACATACGATAAACAATAATTTGAGATTTAGACAGATAGATAGAAGTGATAATACAGATAGCTAATTATTAAAATATCTAACAGACAAAAAATTACATATAAAATGTACTTACCTGTCAGACCTCACAACCTGGACTCCGGGAATAAAATGCGAGATTAAAAATTGTGTGTCACAAGTGGGGACACTCGTGAATTAAATCCACCTCTAGTGACACAGAACAAGTGGTCAATTTGTGATATAAGCTCCAGTGACGGAGGCCTACACGTACCAGTCAGATCCGGTTCCGCACAGTCACGTGCACGAGTGACCCAAACAACCGTGAACCATTGGAGCGAGACAGAAGATCAGGTAAACAAGACCAGAAGGGGGTAGATCGACACAGTGGTTGGATAGATGGGTGTGCGACGTAGATTGACATTGTTATCAAGCCGCTTTAAAGAAAGCGACAAGAAGTATAATAGACTGATAGCGTTGTTTGGTCTGTATGACGTTGGCTAACCGAGCCTCGCAATACGCATTCCTCAAAGGTTTTAAACCCGACAAGCCTTAGAGTTCTGGTTCATTGCCCAACTCTCGTTACAGTTTTGTTGGCAGAGGGGAAGGGGTTTGAGAGGAAGATTGATATTTTTTTGAAAGTATTAACGCAGTTCTTAAGCAGGCGATTCGAGCAGTTAAGTTTCCATGCACGAGTAGATACAAAATTGTTGTTATTGTGGTCCTGAGTTTAAAACCTCGTCATTGTGATTCCTTGCAGCCCTGAAGTCAATAATTATGGTTATGACGTCAGAATCCTTGCTGCTTAAGAAACTTCTGGAAGCAATCATAACATGCACTTTGTTATAGAGCTCTAACCCCCCCCCCCCTTTCTCGCAATTAACTCTCAAATCATATATAAGTATAAGGCCGTCAACATAGACCTTGTCGTTAGCCATTACACGAGTCGAGATTATTGGCAGCATAGATGGACGTCTGCAGAGAGAACAAGTCGTGGAGTTGTTGCGATACCCACGATGACAAGTGCTTGTGAAGCTGTAGATGCATTGTATGCATTACAAACAGTCCAAATCAAAATAATTCTCTCAATTAATCTTAAAAAAGAGTCCCTATAGAACAAGATTAATTACATCTAATTAACTAAATAGTTGTCTTTTTGTTGATTCGTCTATTGTCACGGACAAGAGTTATTGTCTTTTTGTTGATTCGTCTATTGTCACGGACAAGAGTGTACGTGAAGCCACTTTACTTGCTAGAATATTTGTTAATATTCCAATGAAACAGCTCTGTATGAACTTCTGTATAACTAAGTCACCGTTTTGTAGTCCAGCCTTAACTCCATTTCACACTCGTTCTAAGATTTTAGGACTTGATTAACACACTCTGGGATTACAGTAAGCTTATAAGATAATAGACTTTAGAGGCTAATTATTGTTTTTCTTTTATTTTGAGCATTTAAGTAACAAAAATTATTTTTTAAAAGTTCTAAAAAAGTATTTTTTGTTAAGTAAGGAGAGGTGAGGATCTGTTGAAAGCAAAATCGTAAAATTGTAAAATGTTAGAAGGTAAAAAAAAGGGATGAAATTAAATATATCTTTGTATGTGTGTGCGTGTGTCCCGGCTAATTAGTTACTATGATAGAACAGATACTTTTATTGACTTTTTAACGAAATATGTGTTTTAAAATGTTTTAATGACACGTAGGAAAAGGGGAATCCCCCCTCATTTATCCAGATTTTTCATCTTCCATTTTTTGTCTTAGTCACCGTGCCAGCTAGTAAATCCAGCCACAACTGGTTCTTTCTGGATAATCCTAACTCACATAAACCTAAAGCGGAACAAGAACGACATTAAAAGATTAGTAGAGCAGTGTTTCCCAAACTGGAAGAATTTGAATAGGGTACGTATGCAATGGCTGCCTGGTCGTGCGGTTTGCGCGCTGGACTGTCGTTTGGATTTTATCGATGGTCCCGGTTTTAAGCCCTGCCCGCTCACATTTCCCGTCGTCCTGCGGGAGGTTTGGACTAGGAAGTAAACTATAGTCAACTCTGATGGAACATCCGAAACATGTCAAACATTTTAGAAACACACAACTCATTAACCATAATGGGTTTTTTTTTGCAATTTTCTGGAGAAATGGGAAGTAGTACCTAGCTTCTTTTACATATCGATGCTTGTTAGCTATCTAGGGAAAATCTATTAGAAGCAGTAATTACCTCTGCGGTATATACCTACTTGTCAACTTAATGGCAGATTTAAGATGAGAAACTTTGCATAAAAAATGGTTTTTGTAAACTTGCATACTTAGCCTTAAATTGCCACAGCCTATCGTTGCAGTCATAGAAATTTAATTGATTTTATGCTCAAGACGAAGAAAACGAAATTGTAACGGAACTAAACTTATGACAAAAGTGAGTAGGTTAAGGAGAAGTAGACTCGTTGCCATCTCTCCATGAGTTTATTGCAATTTCGGCTACTAGCATTGATGCTGATACTCTAAAATAGCATTTGGAGAATTTGCTAATGGATTTGAAAAGCGAACAAACATATTGACTGGATCAGATATCCGTGTAACATGAACACAAGATCCATGTCAGAAAGTTTGTTTTGCATACGGAAAAAAGAGAAAATGTCGGAGTTTCCCAAATAAAACATAATAAAGAGTCTACTACACAGGGCCGTATTTGGGCAGGATAAGGGGGCTACTGCCCCGGGGGGCCCTAAAAAAGGGGCCTACCGAAGTGAGAATTGAAAAATATCCAAATTTCGACTTTTAAGTTTTTTTTTCTTCTCTTTTTTTTTGTCCTAGTCCAGCAAGTCCTCCACACGCTAGTCCAGCAAGTCCTCCACACGCTAGTCCAGCAAGTCCTCCACACGCTAGTCCAGCAAGTCCTCCACACGCTAGTCCAGCAAGTCCTCCACACGCTAGTCCAGCAAGTCCTCCACACGCTAGTCCAGCAAGTCCTCCACACGCTAGTCCAGCAAGTCCTCCACACGCTAGTCCAGCAAGTCCTCCACACGCTAGTCCAGCAAGTCCTCCACACGCTAGTCCAGCAAGTCCTCCACACGCTAGTCCAGCAAGTCCTCCACACGCTAGTCCAGCAAGTCCTCCACACGCTAGTCCAGCAAGTCCTCCACACGCTAGTCCAGCAAGTCCTCCACACGCTAGTCCAGCAAGTCCTCCACACGCTAGTCCAGCAAGTCCTCCACACGCTAGTCCAGCAAGTCCTCCACACGCTAGTCCAGCAAGTCCTCCACACGCTAGTCCAGCAAGTCCTCCACACGCTAGTCCAGCAAGTCCTCCACACGCTAGTCCAGCAAGTCCTCCACACGCTAGTCCAGCAAGTCCTCCACACGCTAGTCCAGCAAGTCCTCCACACGCTAGTCCAGCAAGTCCTCCACACGCTAGTCCAGCAAGTCCTCCACACGCTAGTCCAGCAAGTCCTCCACACGCTAGTCCAGCAAGTCCTCCACACGCTAGTCCAGCAAGTCCTCCACACGCTAGTCCAGCAAGTCCTCCACACGCTAGTCCAGCAAGTCCTCCACACGCTAGTCCAGCAAGTCCTCCACACGCTAGTCCAGCAAGTCCTCCACACGCTAGTCCAGCAAGTCCTCCACACGCTAGTCCAGCAAGTCCTCCACACGCTAGTCCAGCAAGTCCTCCACACGCTAGTCCAGCAAGTCCTCCACACGCTAGTCCAGCAAGTCCTCCACACGCTAGTCCAGCAAGTCCTCCACACGCTAGTCCAGCAAGTCCTCCACACGCTAGTCCAGCAAGTCCTCCACACGCTAGTCCAGCAAGTCCTCCACACGCTAGTCCAGCAAGTCCTCCACACGCTAGTCCAGCAAGTCCTCCACACGCTAGTCCAGCAAGTCCTCCACACGCTAGTCCAGCAAGTCCTCCACACGCTAGTCCAGCAAGTCCTCCACACGCTAGTCCAGCAAGTCCTCCACACGCTAGTCCAGCAAGTCCTCCACACGCTAGTCCAGCAAGTCCTCCACACGCTAGTCCAGCAAGTCCTCCACACGCTATTCCACAAAGACGTGTCATTAGATACCTGAGGCTGGAGACTGGAGCTGAGGTGCTTACACGGCTTTGTGGAGGTTACAGAAGAGAAATGATGGTTAGCCCGGCCTTCGGCAGCTTATAGCAAGCGGGACTAAAACCGCAGTCTGCGCACTACATATGTGGAACGATCCAATCTTAATTAATAATAGTCGATGCCATTGTGGAATCTTCAGACAGGACCAGGGGTGAAGCGATCTCGATCCACGCCTGGGCTTAGGAGAAATCTTTTCTAAAGGTCAAAGGTCAAATAATGGAGCGCAATATTTTTTTATGAACAATTTTATTTTACGTTTATCTTCTTTTTTTTTTTTTTTTAGTGTTTGGTGGGGGCGGGGGGGGGGGGGGAGAGGGGCGATGGATACTCCGAGTTATGAGAATGATTGAAGGGGTACACATCTCTCGAAAGTTTGGGGACCACTGAAGTAGAGATAAGTTCCATGGAGAACAAGCCATGTCACATTATTCTGAATCCCCTCACGATACAAGCCAAGAATGTGACAGAAACAACCCATTTACATCAACTCACTGTCTTTTAGTCTGTCTTGGTGGAATCTGGTACACTTTATTTTTCCCACTTCTCATTCTCGGATCAAGCTGAAACTTTGTACAATTAGTCATTAACAATGACAACACACGAATAAATGAAAAAAAAACAACAAAAAAACAATTAGTTAATCAATTAATCGTAATTAGTTCATTATGCTCATATAGAGACACTAAGCTTTGTTTAGAGAACTAGTTCGTTCGCCATAATTTAAAACTAACATATACTATAAGTTTAAAAGTACTTTGAGAACTCGGCCTTACATCGTGGAGATTCAAGTTCAATTTCAGACTCGAGCAACTTGCAAAAAAAAAAAAATTTGAATAGCAGAACGGCAACCTTCTACCACATACCAACCTTTCCCTTCTCACTGGTCCACAAAAGAGATTGGACCATATCGTACTGGGCATGCTCAGTGGCGTAGCAAGGTACCCATGGGCCCGGGTTCACTGAACCCCTTCGAGCCATATATGCTACGACACTGAAAGCTGCTTAAACCAAAACAATTTATAAAACTATTCCCAATCGCTCAAATGTATTATTTCAGCCTGGATCTAAAAAAAAACTTATTTAATTCAATAATTACATGATTAATTTAAAATAACTGATGCGATTTCATTGAATATAAGCTTTGTATATTTAAAGAATGTTTTAATAATTTATTTTATTTGTTTGTGATTATGATCCAACACAAGTAACACAGGATCTACATGGTGAGTCGTTAGGAAACTTACTCATTCTAAGACTCCAAGGACTTCAACAACACTTTTTTTAGATATTTTTTTCAAGTATCTGAGTTTCTAGTCCAATAAAACGTTTCCCCCCCCCCCCTAAAAAAGTTACACTAATAAAACTGAAAACATATAAGTCTTTATTTTATATTCCATTCATAACAATAACATTAATCCACTAAATTGCTTTTCTAAATTTTGATCTATATTCAGGTGTGTCTAACCCTAAACGAAATTTGTAGTTTTAATTTTTTTTTCTAGAATGGAATTTTAAGCGAAAAATACATTCTAATTATGTTAGTGCTAGTCAATAGTGTTCTTCTCAGTCTTAGTCACCAAATCACCAAAAGAGTTAAGGGACCAGGTCTACCAGACGATTATGTGCTAATATAGTCATTGACTTTGTACTACATTAATTCATAGCGCAGTGAGAAAGCTAAAAGCATGAAATTCGCGCTAAAAAAAAAAAAGCAAGCAGTAATAATTTTTATAATCGCAAATATTTATTATTGTTAGTCTAGACCCCACTTTATTATTAAGACGTGATCATTTAATGGCGTAGTGGTAGTTTGACATTAAACTACAAATGGGGTTAATTAAATATGTTTATTTACTTTTTAAGTTGAGCTCAAAGTTTTAAAATATACCAACAAAGCCTAAAGGTAACTTAATCGCAAAATATCTTGACAGTGCTATAACCTTGACCTTGCGGTCATAGTTCTACCAATCTCCTCAGTTTGAGTCTTTACCCGCTTGCTAATTAAAGCCATTTGTGATTTGTCGTCTGCTGTTCTCAGAAAATTTTGAAAAGAATGTCGATGACATTCACTAATCACTGTTGCCGTTGTCACTTTCATTCGCCTGGTAGACTTCTGTACAGAGGTCGAAAGAAAAAATACTGTGTAAATGAAACATTTTTAAAAATGTAAACAAATTGGTATGAGGGCCGCGGTGGATGAGTGGTTAAGTGCTTGGCTTACGAACCTGGGGTTCAGGGTTCGAAACTCGGTGAAGACTGGGATTTTTAATTTCGACATTTTTAAGGCGTCTCAAGTCCACCCAACTCTAATGGGCACCTGGATTTAGTTGGGGAAAGTTAAGGCGGTTGATCGTTGGGCTGAACACGTGACACCCTGCTCGTTAATCGATGGCCAAAGTAAAGTAGTAATTAACTAATATTTAAAAAAATATTACTAAAAGCAGAAATGCATGACTATAACTGGTGACTCAAGGCAAACTCTCTAAAGAAATGTGTATCATTGGAAAGATTGTGTTTACCCAAATAAATACTTCAATACCCTTAATGTTTAATAGTAGAAAGTAAGCCTTTAACTCTTTAATTACTGATTCAAGCCCAATATCTAGTGTATAGAGATCAGATCTGATATGAGTAAAGAGGGACAAGGAACGATAACTAATTTGAGTTGTGATCTAGAATTCAGTTGATCGATCACTTTCATGTCTCTGTCTCATTTTGTAACGTTTGCAATCGTTCTGTCACCTTGACCTGGTCTTAGCCTGGACACTCAGACTGTCGGTTTTCTAGTTTAAACTTTATCTTTGCTCAAACGAGTCGAGCAAGAGGGAGACTTTTGTTTGTTGACCGTCACAATAGACTGCACCGTGAATTAAAAAAAAAAAAAAGACCTCAGTAGTGAAGTTCCCATTAAACAAAGGGACATCATTAGTGAAACAGTCTTGAAATCTCCTCCGTACTAAGAACTATATTGATCTATGGGTAAGAATGTATTCAATGGCGATGTTAGTAGAGCTCTGCCATTATAGAGCTAAAAATTTGATGTTACAGATATTACATAAGCGCAGATAAAAAAATCAAGGTAACAAAGATAGTTTGTGTGGAAACGCAAACTCAAAATCAACCCCCGACGTGGTACGATCAGGCAGGTAAAAAGGTAGGTTTTAATATTTTGAAAAAATATCAGAAACTATATCTCCATCGATAAAAAAGAAATGGTATTGGATACTACTGAATGCAAACTATATTGCTGTATTGTTAGTTTGACTAACGACACGATACCACATAATACGGTGCGGTAGGTCTAATAAATTATTGCTCATGTTGATTATCATTAACGATAAATTCTTGCAAAAATGGTGTATATACACTGCTTACTTATATTTAAAGAAATACGCTTTCGTTTTACAGAAAAGGGACAAAAAAAAGTAGTCATTGTATCAGAACTTCGAAACGTATACAATATCATAATATTTCACTATCTTTTCTAGTTGTTGAGCTCTACACGGGCCGGAAAGAAGGACCGCACAAAATGAATAGCGGTTATTCACTTTTCATTGTCGCTCAAAAGAAATAGCATAGAGGGAGAGAATCAGACAAGCAGTACAAAATCATATAGGGTGGGGTTCAAAAATAGGATCGGGCTTCCTGTTGCTTAGAATTTATAGTCTTGACATTCACTGCTTTAACGACTTCTGGAAAATATTGGGAGAGAGAGAGAGGGGGAGACAGAGAGAGAGAGAGGAGTTATAGAGAGACAGAGTGATAGAAGGAGGGAGAGAGATGCATAGAGAGACAGTTGATAGACAACAGATAGAGACAGAGGGAGACAGCCAGAGAGAGAGAGAAAGAGAAATAGAGAGACAGACAGACAGAGAGAATACTACCATGCAGACTTATGTTCAGTCCATGTAAATAAATTAAGACAAATGCGAATGAAACAAAATATCGTTTAATTTTTTTTTAGTTTTTTTTTTTTTTTTTTTTTTTTACATAAAACAAAAATCAATTGGCATAAAATCTAAAAGTAAAACTAAACAAAGTTTAATGTATTCAAAAGTCTACCAACATTTCTCAGTCATTGACAGACATACCAAATAGGGATAGTGGGGGGGAGGGGAAACGGTGGTCAAGAAAAGTTCACACACAAAAAGGTATATGACCAATACTTGAAAAACTGTTTGAGTTGCGATAACTCCAATGGAGGTTACATGCAGCCCTTGATTATTGAAAGTTAACTAGAAATAAAACTTTTAAGTCATAAAACAAGCCAAAAAAAAAAGTGATCAAAGAATTGAAACCATCACAGTGTTCAGATGAAGTGAGCCAATTTGACAATGGGACTGTGTGGTGAATACAGAAGTAAATAATGACCCAACATTCAATTTAAGCCGGCAATTCTTCTAGAGGTTAAAAAACATCTCTTAACGAAAAACGAGTATAGGATAGATCCAAAGTTGAAATTATAAAACTAGAGAACTCACACCTCCTAACACACACTGACTTCATATAAAACTAGAGAACTCACACTCCTAACACACACTGACTTCATGTCAATCATCAATTCACAGTTGTCTTTGAGATAAGCTTGAAACACAGTAACCAAGCTTCCCTCGTGTCTATACCCTGTCTCAATTTACCTTTTTAAATAGGAAAAGAACCAGAATCTTCTACTGAAAAGATCCCTTATTATGTTCAACTCCCTTGGCCAATTTGACTTCCATTGGAAAATAACAGAAATTTCTTGAAAGGTAAACATGGTTATTGTTTACACTTGAAAGACAACCTTGACACTTATTGGTCACGATGACCCATTCGACCAAAAAGAAACGCTGGCTACTGAGACGGTCAGCCTATTATTGCAAACCATTTACTATGGATGACTTAAGTTTACACCTTACAGCACGGCTGGCCCAGCTGACAGATTACTGAAACTTGTTTCGTACATACAGGCTAATGATAGACATAAAAATCTTCACTATTAGTTTGTAAAAAAAAAATGTTTTACATGTTTGGGATGTTCCTTCAGAGTTGAATATAATTACTTCCTAGTCCAAACCCCCCACAGGACGACGGGGGATGGGAGCGGGCAGGGTTTGAACCCGGAACCATTGATAATTCTGAACGACAGTCCAGCTCGCAAACCGCACGACCAGGCAGCCATCCAGATGTAGTTTGAATACACCAAATACGGCTAAGATTATAGTACTCACACACCAAAAAAAACGAATAATAAACTAAATTACTAATTTATGTATGTATAACCTGACCAAAATCTGTACGATATTTAGAGCTGTAATAAGCCTTTGTTTGTCTTTTGGGATGCACGGCACGGACTAAACAACCGCTCAGACTAGCAATAAGTTACTAAAATTAAGGAAGACTTTTGAACCGGTGAATTATTATAGAGGTACATACTCATCTCGCTAATTAATTTAAAAACTTGTATTTATTTTATTTCAACACACACTCTATAGAAGTACTAACAGCAACAACAACAACAAATAAAAAACACCAAAAAACAAAAAAAAATCGCAACATTTTCCGTATTTATCTTCTCCTATTAGCTGTGTTGCATGTATTCCCAAATAGATCATCAAATAATCAAAAGTATGGGTGCAGTAAAAATGAATTGTAATTCGTTGGTAAACTATTGTAGACACCAAAAAAAGAACAAAACTGACAAACAAAACAACACAAGACTTGAGCTGATCAGAACGTATCAACTCATATCAAATCTATAAGTTGCATCGTGGTTCAATGTGAGAAACCAGTGGGAAGTAATAGAGAACAGTAACTCTGTCATTGCTATGTTCAGTAACAATTATTGCCCCTCGTAAAATCTTTCTTTTCTCATTGTTGAGTGATTAACTATTGAAAAGCCGGTTTAAGGGCTAGTGATGAAGATAAAGATGAAGTGTTCTAGATAAATGATGATGACGTCGGAATGCTGAATGCTGAAGTTTTGCGATGACCTTTTCATTTGTTGACCTGGTTGTCGAACACGTTGGTCTCACAGGATTGGTTGAGTTCAGTCGTCTGTGGAGACCAGGAAACCAGCATAAGCATTTACTTCATTCTTAATGGGCTTCTTTTAAATGATTAAAAATAAAATGAGAATAATAAATGTGACAGAGCCATTGATTGAATACTTTGAGTATACTGCTGTCACAGATACAAAGTATCCATACCAAGAGATCCCAACTACGGGTGGGCTGGGCATATAGTCCGTATGTCTGACAATCGTCAGCCCAAACGAATTTGTTGTATGGTGACCTCTCATACGGGGGGGGGGGGGGAGAACCTAACGATATAACAACAAAAAAACTTTAAAAAAAAATAATTTAAAAAAAACAACAACACACAACAATGCTTATTTTATGTAAGATTCTATTAAGACTCCTAAGACGATAAAGACACCTATCATGTTGGTCAGCTCCAGCTCCGGTGTGGTCTTTTGACTGATGGACCTGGATTTATCTTCTTCCGTGCAGTTCTTGCCTGTCTCCAGCGTGGTCGAGTGGCAAAGTACACTTGTCTTGGCTACTTATGAAGGTGGCTCGAGGTTCAACACGAGCAGAGCGCCTAAAGGCAGCACGGAAACACCCTCCCCCAGATACCCCCTCTCCCCACAAATGAGATTGGAACATAGCGCTGTGAGTATACTATAAGCTTGAAAGTAGCGCTATGTAAAAGCTATAATTTAATTTTTAAAATGTAATTGTATCATTTACTTTGGATCAGTGGGTGTTAACATTTAGAGTGACATAGAAGATAGAAATATTTCTACCAATTATTTTTGTTTCTCTTTTATCTTTTTTAATACGCTCCTGATGCTAACACGTATGGAGCAGGGAGGTGGTGGTGGGGGTGGGAGGACAAGAAGATGGCACCTTTGTGAATGTTTATATGATCGTTTTTCAATTTCATAAAAACATGTTCCATCAGGGTTAATGATTCCTCAAGGGGACTAATCCAACTCTCACCATCACATCTGTCAAGAGTGAGCTGATATAAGCTTTTTAAAAACACTATCGAGAGCTCTCCCTCTAGGAATGTGAAACAGACATCCCTAACTGGAAAACGCTAGTTCCTAATCGCTTTTTTTGTGGCGTGAAGCCGTGAATTTCAGGATACGAGGAAAAAAGAGTTATCAGTAAAGAAGGAAATGAAACGGTGAGAATATATATACGCTGACAATCACAAGGAAAAAAAAGAAAGAAGACACATGTCAGATGATTGGCGCTTTAATAATTTGTGAAACTAGTTACTTAAAAAGAAAATTTAATCTTTAGTAATATTAAATTATTAAACCTATCAGTGCTGAGAATATATTAAGTTCGTTTGAACCAAATACCTAAAGCAACATGGCAAAAAGAAAATAGCAAAGAAGCAAAAGAAAAAGATTGATATTCAACAGAGGCGTAGCTAACGTGGGGGTAAAATTGAGGGGGCCCCCGAATGTCCGTAATGTGTTTAGACATTAAGTATTACCCCATTATCTCATGTCATGATATCGAATGTCAAAATGCAAGGGCCCCCTGTCAGTGCAACAGATAAAGTCTTTTCTTGCGTAAAGCCTTGGTGATGGTTTTAAACGATTGTCTTCTCTAAACCCTGACAGAAAAATTAATGTGTTTTGAGACGAAACAAACTCATTTGTTTTGTAAAGTAAGAATGGGTGGCAGCACTATTTACGCGACCAATGAGGAACTTCAATCTGTGTCAACTGACCGTCTTGGCCTTCCGTGTATTTTTATCCCACTTGTACATCCGGCTGGCCACGTCAACTATGATGGCCACACCGATGAAGACTCCTAAGACGATAAAGACACCTATCATGTTGGTCAGCTCCAGCTCCGGTGTGGTCTTTTGACTGATGGACCTGGATTTATCTTCTTCCGTGCAGTTCTTGCCTGTCTCCAGCCATCTGGACATCGAGAGGCGGTGGGGAGAGGGGTTCAAATGGAAATTTATTAATAGAAGTATTTAAAAACTTACGGTAAATGTAAGTGTAGATGTTATGAGGAAAGTAACAGAGAGAGTAATAATAATGATTATCTTTATTATCCATAACACAATTTGTCTTACGGTTTGTGCATTACACCAAACCAAATGTTATAACTATAGAAAACCAAAAATGTACTTTTCACACCAGACTCACCCATAATTTACATGCGAAAGATAGTAAAAGAATGAGAGGGACACAAGGAGATTATGTCATAGTAAGAGAAAGAAACAAAGAGAGAAAGAGAGAAAAGACAAAATAGTGTAAAAAAAAAAAGAGAGCGAGAGAGTGAAGCAGTTAGAGAGTTTAAGAAAGGGAGATTTTGAAAGAAAGAGAAATTGAGACGGAGATAGAGAGACAGTGAGAGAAACAATGAAGGGGAAAACTGGGGGGGGGGGGGGGGAAATGAAGAGAAAATAGACTGATAATGAAGGAGGAAAGATGGGCAATACTAGCAGCGATACTATTGCTAGAAAAACAAGGTTACACAGACAGTTTGTGTGGAAGCAAAAACTCAAAATCGGATGCCGTAGTGATCCACCCAGGCAGGCAGAAAGGATATCTAATCGATCATGTGTTTAGTCAGGATAACAGTTTGTGTGTTAATATGAAAAAAACTACGTATTAATTGTTGTTTTAAATTATGTTCCACTTATATGTATACTAAATTTAAAAAATTCTCTTTAAAACAAAAGTACACATTTATTTTTGTAAATGTAGTAGTTACTATGACAGAACTTACTTAACTTAGCAATATAATTGTAAAAAAAATATTTTTTTCGACAAAATATAAAACCGTTTGCATAAATGCATAAAACACTATGGTGAATAGTCATCCCCCTTTCTAAATAGCCTATTAATAGTGAATAGTTGTAAAAATGGTGTAATTTTATGAAAAAAATGCTTGCATACTTGATTCTAAAAAATTTTGATTTTTCGCTGTCTTTTCTCTCTTGCTCTCTCTCTCTTTCTTTCTCTTACTATGACATAATCTCCTGTATATTTTGGTTTTCTTTAGTTATAATGTTTTGTTTGGTTTAATGCAAACATCGTAAGAAAAGAAATAGTAGCCGTTGCATCAGAACTTCAAATGGTCTAAAATATTACGATGTCGGATTATCACTACCTTTTCTAGTTTACGAGATCTAAACGGGACGGACAGACGGATGGGCAGACATACCACAAAAAACTAATAACGTCTTTTCCCCTTTCAGGGGCAGCTAAAAAAAGACATGGCAAAATGTTAATGGTTTAATAACCATAAAGGTGGATTAAGTATTGACTATAGTAGGATGTCTCCAAAGTTGCTTAGTAACTAGCCTTCAAGGCTTCCTACAATACCTATACGTCGTAGTACCTATATTATTTTCTTAAAAAGTGTGTTATCTTTCCGAGAAGATGATCAATTGTTGTCTAAACCTCAAGTAGGTCAGGAAGGGATGACAGCCATTATGGTTGAGCATCTCGATCCTTTGACATACTGGTAAAGGTTTGAAGCAAAAAGTAGCGAATACACTAACTCCAGCAATTCATTATGTGCATATGCAATTAACACAAACATTTAAATATGGAAACTTGAAGAAAAAATAATTGAGCTCAGTGCAAGCTCTCACAAATCATAGAACATCATAATCTTTGTTTTGTTTGTTTGTTGTTGTTGAGATAGAGACGAGTATATTTTATTAGATAAGATCATATTAAATCTATGTCCAAAGTCAGAGACTTCATCAATAATCTTGCTTACTTGCTCCTGAGGGTGTCAAGTACGCCCTCCTCCTTGAGTCTCAACAGCGCTTGATTGATATCATCTAAATACGGCGCACCTGGAAATAAATGTTTTTCACTAGTTATGGTAATAAAAGCGTAGAAATTAATGGTTTTTATGTAATAATTTATCCCCCCACTCCCCCATAATACATCATTTTAAAGGAATCATTATTACAAACATTTTATTTTATTAAACGAGAAACATAATTAATTTTCATTTGAAATATTAATTTAAAAAAAACCCACTAACTATTATTTAAGAGCAATAACTGCAATGGCTAGTTGTTTTAAACAATAGTAATAGTATATTTCGAATAGCAAGATAATACAAACATTTTACAATATAAAACAGTAAAAAAAATGTTTACGCAAAGTTCTGAATTGATTTAGCTGAGTGGTAAAACGCTTGGCTTCTGAACCGGGATCTAGGGTTCAAATCCTGGTGAAGACTATGATTTTTTATTTTGGGATCATTGAGCGTCTCTGGGTCCACACAGCTCTAATGGCTACCGGACATCAGTTGGGGAAAAGTAAAGGCGGTTAGTCGTTGTGCTGGCCACATGACACCCTCGTTAACCGTAGGCCATAGAAAACGATGGCCTTTACTTACATCATCTGCCTTATAGATCGCAAGCTCTAAAAGGGGAACTTAATTACTTTACTGAAGATCTAGGGTTTATTGAATAGTGTGGAATTTTAAATTGGGAAAAAGTGCATACATTTTTCAAAACATAACAAAAACCTTTAGGAAATCCCAGACTAAAATCTTTGGTCTGAAAATTCTGTACTATACTCTCGATGCCGCAGTGCTGGTTGGCATAGTAACCATTGGTGACGCCGTCGGCTATGAATGCCATAGTGCCGGCCTTGACCCTGTTGATAATTTCTGTGGTGTTGTCCAGTAGGACCTTGTCCTCGTTAAGCTTTATAAAGGCCCAAAGTCTTTCATAGGGGTCTTCTTTTGTGTTCTGTGGACGTTGGATTCAAACGAATAGTGAAAAAAGGTAACGACCTCTATGAATATCGCTTGCAATTAAACAGAAAGAACTTGATCGTTATTCTGATTTGATATATATATATATATATATATATATATATATATATATATATATATATATATATATATATATATATAAATATATTTATTTATTATATATATATATATAATTGACCCTCTTGTCGCCTTTAAATAGTCATTAAGAGTTGATTATTGCCTCAGGTACAGTACAAATAATTACAAATGTCATAGGTTAGGGTAACACTACCTGTAGGAACTCATGCAAGTCGCTCCCTCTCTCCACCCCATACATGAGTGAACTTTGACCCGCCAGGTCGTGGACGGTCTTGATGCGGTTGTCGATCTGCTGGAGGGTCAGGTGGGCCGCAAGGTTGGCGGTGTAGGCCGCCTCGATGATCAGCACGCAGAACCAGAAGAAGGCGATAATAGCTCTCATGGATGTAGTCTGTGGCGAGTAGTCAGTGGAACCCTAGGCATTGAGAGGAGGTTTACAGAACACATGCTCCACTTCAGAAGTACAATAATATCAAAAAAATAATACTATCTTTAAAGATAGAAAACTATCTAACAAACTATATTAAGACATTAGCCATGTCTGCAAGTAAGACCTGAACACTGACGTATATAAATACTACTTATAGTTAAGTTCCCCAATCAGACGTTGTGGTCTATAGGGCAGATGATGTAAAGGTCATCTGTTACTGTGGCCACTGTTATCGAGGGTGTCATGTGGCCATCTGCCTTTACTTTTCCCCTACTAATATCAGGTACCCATTACAGCTGGGAGGACTCAGAGGCGCCCGAAGATCCCGAAATTAAAAATCCCAGTTGTCACTAGGATTCGAATCCGGAATACCCAGTTCAGAAGCCAAGCGCTTTACCGCTCAGCCACTGCATAAGTTTTTGTCAATGTATATATAAGATATAAATACTGGGAAATAAAAATCTTTATTGAGAAACAGCAATAACCAGAGAATATATTAATAATTAATATTAATAATCTATTAATAATAAAGTGCTTGAGTTCAGAACCGAGGTCCCGAGTTCGAAGCCTGGTGAAGTCTGGGATTTTTTATTTTTGGATCTTTGGGCACCGTTGAGTCCTAAATAAATATATCTATATATTTAATTTAAAAAAGAATGGAATAACTACACAGTGAAAATACTCAACAAGTCAGCTTCGTGTGGGTTTTTAATTGTGTTTATTACTTCTCTGGTTCATATTTCGGTACGTATAAACTCTTTGAGATTCATTAACAATTGTTATATGAAGACAGTATACTTTGCTTTATATTAGTATGTAGTGTATGAATGATTCCTCATGAGCTCACTATATGCTGTTGGGCCTCAGTCCTGGATTGTCGATAAGTTGACATCAGGAAATCGTACCGGTCTATCCATCCATATGTGGAGTTCCGCAACCTGATGTCCAGGAACATTGCTAATTAGCCCAGCTTGAAGTGTTGGACATAAAAACATCAGCTCAATAGGACTTCAGGCTGATCTGTCAGCTGGTAAACGATCCAACACAATCATTAACTATGAATAATTTTGGATCTTTGACCTTGTAATGAAAATGAAAAACTGATATATATATATATATATATATATATATATATATATATATATATATATATATATATATTACTACTCGCTAATGCTCGTTATCTCCGACTACAAGATTGTATACACAAGCCTCCCCCACAGTTTCAGAATGACTGAGTACTGACAACACACCATCCATAAAAACTTCTGTGTGTGTATGTGTCCAAGGACTGTTGGACTTTACAAGTTAAAAAAGACATTGACATTCAAAACTTCGGAAATCCTGCATTTCGTGTGAGATGTAAGCCCATGTGGGTTGTATGCGGACTTCCATGCGTCTAGGGCAGGAAAAAGGACTAGCAAATGAAAGCAAGAACTATGAACAATTTCTGAACAAAGTTTTTACATTTGTCGTTGTGATGCCATAAAATTCGTTTTTTTGTGTGCAATGTATCTTTTGGAAAATAAAGTGGAAAACAAATTAATATATCCAACAGAAAGCAATGGACAAACTATCAATCTAACAGTACGACTGATTTCTGTACAATAATTGTCATTATGAAAAGTAGAAACAGACTATTGTGTTTTTTGGCAATGTTATCTTCTACTAGTTAAACAAAAATCAGACAGCAGACGATATACAACTTCTAGATAGTGTCAGCTTGACCGAGTTGCATAGTCTGGACATGTATAGTATTATTTGTTACAGCAGTCGATTCAGAAATAAACTGAATCAACTTGAACTAAAACTAGACCTTCATTATCAAAGCGTTCCAAAAGATCGATACTTAATTCTAAATAGTTTCTTATCAGTTTACAATAACTTTTAAACGATTAATGGGTGATGCTTTAAAACACTAAATCTTCAATGATTCAATTCGTTTTTAAATTTGTTCTTGGGAACATAGCTTGAGATCCCCGTTGACTTTTTATTTAGTTGAATCAACAACTATCTGAACAAAATGCCATCAAAAACAAAACTTTGTCCCTTGCCATTGGCCTCCTCCAATCGTAGAACGACTATGGTTCATCTCAAAGCACACTTCCTCATGTGGCTGTGGAGCCCTATTTCGGAGAGACACTCCCGTCCACAGATAGCGCAGGTTAAGGTGGCTTTTGCTTCGGTGGTAGAGGAGCTGGCCGTTTTTCGGATTGTACGTTTTTCTTCCTGGGCTGAGACCCATGCACTTTCATTGTCCATAGCTTTCTTGGTCACTGCCTCTCTGCATCTGGTGCGGTCTAGAGCTATGTCTTTACAATTGTCATTATTGATGTTCACTGTTTTGAGGTCACGTTTTATTACGTCTATGTAACGGAGGTGGGGACGACCAGTTTTTCTTGTGCCAGTCGCGAGTTGTTCATAGAGGATGACTTTCGGGATGCTCTTGTCCTCCATCCGGCGAACATGTCAAAGCCAGCGCAAACGGCGTTGTCTGAGGGCAAGGATCTCAGTATTGCACACTTTTTCTTTCCATGTGACTTTCAAGATCCTACGGAGACATCTCAAATGAAATGAGTTCAGTTTTCTCTCTTGCTTTGTGTAGGTGGTCCATGATTCACTGCCATTCAGTAGTGTATTCATAACGCATGCCCTATAGACTTCCATTTTAGTCACCGTAGTTAGCTTCTGGTTTTGTCAAACTCTTGTCCGTTGTAACGTGGATATACAACATTCAGTCAAGACTTTTGTTTTTTGTTGTCATATCTTCTTATCTTCATATCTTCTTATCTTATATTATACAGATATTACTTTAAAAAAAAGAAGATGATTACGTCCTACGCGTCATGCATCTAGTCATGCATGTTAACCAATTCTGCCAAGTCACTGGTTTTTCCTGGCTGGCCCAGACAACCCATTCCATGCTCTACTAGCACTAGGGAAGAAGGGGCGTTGGTACAAATTTGTCCTAGCATATGGAACGAGGGATGTGCCTTTATCTTTGTGTCTTTATCTTTGTTGTCCTTAGCATTAGATACAGTATGGCTCAATTTGGGTTTAGTCACACTCAGCTTACCCAAAGGGAGGAGGGGGGGCCCTAACGTAGTATACCTGAACCTGGCCCTACGACAGGAAAGAATACTTTAATGAAATTGAATTTTAAATACAGTCGCACCACTGATCAATCAGACCAGACACTTAACTGGACCGAACACTAGAGTTTCGAAACAAATCTTTTTATAAATCGAATCCGTTTAATCGGACCAGTCAGTTAATACGACCAAAATGACTGATACGGCACAATAAATCGGTTTCGACTGTATTCTTAACTCGAGAACTTTGGAAATGAAATACGATAATCATCATAATAAATGTATAGTAATAGAGCTTAATATTAGAATCATGAAAGTGAAAACCATTACAAAATGTCGAGCCTATATGTACATTTAGATTACCAAAAAAAAAAATGTTTAAAGTTTGAATCATTTAATTTCAAGTTTAAAATATTTTTTGCATAACCGCAAGGTTAAATATTAAAACTATAGAGAGGGTTCAACCTCATAACATTAATTGGTCTCATTCTAAAGAAAACTGTGTGTATAGTTCTATCCCTATTAGTCGTCTTCCAATGAGAGTATGGCTAAATAGGTCTCTTCGCCTACCAATGTCTATAAAGCAGTGGCTCTAATCACACTTATGTAGTGAGACCTGGGTGTTTTACCTGAGTCATCTCCTCAACGCTTACATTAAAAAACGCCTTCACTCCGTAAAGAGCATACGTTAATACGCTTGCAAGACTACCTTACAAATAACTACACTCTGATGTCGGCTTGTGTAGTGTGTAGAAGCAATTGGGTCAATACTTACCATTCGACAGCTTCGCCAGGTCGAGCCATATGTGTCATGACCGAATGCCAAACGCGATTTTTGGGGGGCAAGTTTAAAAGAAGATATCGTAACAAAAGTGCTTCATAGAACACTAATACGCATCAATCCAGGTACGCTTTCGCACTCAGTAGCATAGGGGAAAGCAGTTGGGAGCAGATGTTCTATGAAAAAGACATTGGAAGAGCTCCCAAAAAGGACAAACAGTTGAGACCAAAACAAAACAAAAACTTATTTGGAAGACTGGAGCAGACAACCGAAAAAAAACAACTTGAAAAGACTCCCGACTAATAACACCTACGGCTGTATCAGATGTGGCTTCAACAGGGTAAACTGCATTCATTCTAATTGTTCAGAATCAGAGACAATGCCTTATTATTATTAAGATAAACATGTCAGCTTTTTTTTCTATCCATTACTTAATACTTGTCATTTTAAAATTTTATAGAAACTAAACAGACAAAATACTGATCCTACTGAAAAGTAATCAGATATAAATGGAATGGAACTTTTTCAATGACCAAAAGAAATCTATTTGAAACCTGAAGCATGTTGGTTGAAGTAGTGGAATATATTTGTTGAAATATATGTAGAGATCTATAAGCCCCACATCAGTAATTGTGACAAAAGTAAGGTGCGGCAATCTTTGTTTTCGCACGCATGCGACCACAACCCTCACGGTCACCCTGGTCTTAGATAGAATAGAATAGCACAACATCCAGCAGAGATTAATGTTAGAATTGAAGACTTCATGGTTCCATGTTTTAAGTGGAATGGTAGTTCTATTCTATTTACCTGGAGAATGATTATTCTATCCTATTTACCTGGAGAATGATTGTTCTATCCTATTTACCTGGAGAATGATGTTCAGACTGTACCACAAACTTTCCTTCAGGTCAAAGCGTTGGACGTTTCCTTCTTGGGTTGGGTCAAAGCGACTCATGACGTACAGAGCGAGACCAGCCACCATGATGAAGAGGAGTATCATGGCCCATAACTCTGGAATTATCAAACCACTAAAAATCTAAAATTTTTTTACATATTGAGAGAGAGAGTGAGAGAGAAAGAGAGAGAGAGAGAGGGCGAGAGAGAGAGAGAGAGATACAAAAATAGGATACATAGAATATAATCTCTGAGGCATATTACGTCTCGAGAGACAATTTATCCCTTTGCAACTTCTTGTGTGACTAAAGAGGCCAATCCTTGATACACAGCTGCGATCGCAGGTTGGGCATATGTGATCACCAGGCGCCATTGCATTATCACCCTTCTTTCTGCTTCTGTAGTGTATGGCATCTGTAATCCGAGACCCTTCCTTTATGCTCTCTCTCCAAGTAGATCTATCCAATGCTACTTTTTCCCAGCTGCTAGTGTCGATTATGAAGAGCTTCATGTCGCGTTTGCTTACATCCCTATAGTGTTAAAGTGGGCGCCCAGCGGCTCTCCTGCCTTGTATTAGATCGGATTTTCTGTTAGAGTTTACTCCCTTAGCATTAGAATATAATACATAGTTAAGATTTATATATATATATATCTATATATATATATATAAGAATTAGAGAGAAAACTGCAATATATTACGAATATACAGTATGTACATTTATTGAGAGTAATATATCACTATTTATTTACTTTATCAACCTTCAGCCGTTTATAATCTATGATGATTTCGAGACGGCAATACAATTTCGTGATGAGTGTTTGGCCTTGTAAAATGGTGTTATTTAGGTGAATTCATTTTACTTGAATGCATAAATTATTTGATTTTCTTTCTTTTACTTCCATAGAAAGGTCCAACAATAATAATAATAAAACAAAGGTAATCGATGAAGTTGTTGTTCTTACCTCTACAAAGAACAATTAACAAAGTTGTTTCCCTTAACTCCGAAGAACGGAGAAAGCGATTGCATAAACAAATTTCTTTTCTTGTTTTTAGAGAAAGGACCTTGAAACGGTTTTAAATGAAGTTTTGTCCCTTACGAAACCTCTAGAGTAGTCTAGAGAACGGACGATGAAACTGTAATAAACGAAGCTGTTTCCCTTACCTTCAGAGATAATACCTAGAAACTGTAATATATTACAGTTGTTCCCCTTACTTTCAGAAAAAAGTTGTTTCCCTTACCTCCGGAGAAAGGACCTAGAAATTGGAAGTAGTTGGTAGTGCTGTCCGCCTTTTTGATGAGTATACTGGCCTGGGAGGACATGACTGTGTACGAGAATGAGATCAACTTTTCTCTTTCAGCGGTCACTTCCAGAGCACCAATGGCCATACTGGCATTCTGAGAAAGCAAAAACAATATCATTGCATCTTTTTTTTTTTTTTTTCTAAATAATGTATAACAGTGATGCCCAAGCTATGGTGCTGTACAGCCCGTCGAGACCTCTGCCCAAAGTGAAACAGCAGAGAATCCCTTTCATCGGTCTTCACGATGCTTTGCAGTGATGCGTCTTGCAACATTTGTGTTGGAAATAAAGGTGGCCCTCGCGCAGAAAGATAGGGCACTACTGATGTTAAGCAAATAGATAGAAAAAAAAATCTAAAATCTATTAATCTAGATTCTAGATTATGACTTTGCTTACCCCTGACACCAGAGCGTTGACCATCCCGTTCGTTTTCACCTTGACGTCATCGTCCTCTGTCTCGTAGAGTTCAAACTCGTAGCGAGTGTTTTCGGAGATCTTCTGGATCAGGTCGTAGCTGAAACCGCTGTACGTGTTGTCTGGGCCGATCATAATGAACGGGTCTTGCTAAGGATCAAAACAAAAAAGATACTTTCCAATTAATAAAGTGATTGGTCCTAAACAATACTTTTTGCTTTAACCAGCTGATTAAATTAATTTTTTTGGTTTTAACTATTCTTCCGACATTTTGGATAAATTGACAGGGGAAGCGCATTATTTTTAAAAAATCAATTAACTTACACTTTAAACAAAAAATTACATGTATAAAGGTTTCTCTATAGATGTTGGAACATGCAGATGAACTAACCCCACCTGCTGAGTAGCCACTCGAAGTTTGATCTTCTTCATCTCAAGGGGTTCTGCTAAAACAGCTCGAGTTTGGTTGAATTGGCTCAAGGTGACGTCTGCAGTGCCATTGATAAAGACAACCTGACCTATTTCCTGTAGACCAAGTTACACAGATGTAAAGATTATGGTTTCTTATCCTAAAAAAAAGAAGATGGTTACGTTCTACGCGTGTTCCTAGGTCAATCTAATCATGCATGTTAACCAATGACTTAATTCCTCCAATTCATTGGTTTTCCAGGCTGACTCAGGCAACCCATTCATGCTCTAATAGCACTAGGAAAGAAGGAGCACTTGTACAAATTTGTCGTAGCAAATGAAACAAAGAATTTGCTTTTTTCTTTGTGTCTTTCTGAGTATTTTATTAGGTTTTGTCTTTAAACAACTAAAACACATGAGAATTTTAGTGCTAAAATAAATAATTGATGTGAGCAAGAGTATTTAGATGTTCTCACATGGTCTCACGTAATCAGCTGTAATGTATTTAATTCATATCGTATTGAAGTTACGTGCATTTAATCCAAGTGATAAATCTACATAAAAAAATCCCTATTCAAACCAAATCGTTTAAACACACATAAACAATGCTTCAGCCTCATGAAGTTCATTGTTAAAAAAAACAACTTGGAAAGCTCTGTAACCCGCAAGCGACGAGCTGGGCAGTTTTTGAATCTTATTATAGATATAGATTAGTTTAGATTTTAGAGGGTTGGTGCGTAAATGTTCACTAGATTTGAGAAAAATCAACATTGGACTGTTTCCCTATTTTTACGGATTAAACCTGAGTTTATATTTTATACATGAATCTCTGGCGTGATTCCCCTTGTTTTCTTTGCCTTGTGTGGTTTATGTTTTCATTTAGGCTTAACTTGTAGACACAAATTATAAGCACGTTAAGTCATTGAGACAACCTCTGCACTTAAAGGTCAGCATCGCAAACACCAACAGGCTTGACCGACTACCCCAAAAAGACTACTGCATATTTATTTTTTGTTCGCATCCCTGTAATGGCTGGGATTTCAAACTTCGGGTTTAAAACGCGTCCACCAAACTCTAATGGGTACTTGACATTTGATATGAGTATGGCCATAGATAGACTGCATCCCGTGTAACGCTAGTCAACCGTGAGTCATAAAGGGAAAATTTATGTTTCATTATTGGTTAGTCTCTTATTGTTTCTTAGACCAAAAAATGTTACCTACACCAAAGCACAACGATTGCTATTAGCGACATATATAAGCGCCCACCTGTTTAGTATAGCCTATGTAGCGTAGGATGTCTATAGTGAAGTTGGTACGTCCTTTAGAGCTTTTGTCCCAAATGTACTGACCCAAAGCGCCATTGTATGGACTTGTCTGTGGAGACAGAATGTGTGTTATAATTATACAGAAGACGCGTAAAATTAATGAAAGAATTGGAAGAGGGGAAACAACTGTTCTCGACTTCAATTTTTTTCATGGTCAAAATAGCGTGCAGTGCTTCCACTACAAGTCAAAGATTGCTTAAAAAGTAAATATAGTTTTATTTCTTAAATCTCCGTGAGGGCAATTTATTTTTTACTCTTGTTGGTTATGACATTCGAAAGTAAATAGTGTGTTGCTTCCCCTTTTACTTCTTCTCATAGTCATGGCAAATGTCTTTTGATTTTTTGTATTCTTTTTGCGGCAAGCTTGAGAATAGGACCATTATCTTATTTTATCTAATATGTTACAGACGTTACTTCATAAGATAAAATAATTACGTCCTAGGCATTTCATGTGTCAATCTAGTCATGCATGCTAATCAGTGATTTATACTGCAATGTCATTGGTTTTCTTGGCTGATTCATGGAACCCATTCCATTATCTAATGGCACTAGGGAAGAAGGAGCACTCGTACGTATTTCTCCTAACAATTGGAATAAGAAATTATCCGATCAAACTACTGAGACATAGGACCTACTTTTAAACATGTGTGTTACAGAAGAAGAAAAAAAAAGATCTAGATCTTTAGCAGTGGGAAGAAAGAGTTAGATAGCAATTCCTCTGAAATGCTTAAGATAAATGTGTCTTAGATCTTATTAGTTTATAGAAGTATGCTTCTGTATTTGGGATTGGAAAGTTCTAAGTTAAATATTTTACGCTTACCTAGTGAAGGTTTTCACCAATCAAAGTTTACCAGAGTAATCTGCGCTTTATTTAAATTTTTTTTTTTAAAAATCCGCTTACGTTCTTTAAGCAATAAAATTAACACGAGGCATAAAAGAAGAAAAACCGATATGAAGAAATGGGTTGGCGATATAAAAAAACTTAAAAAAAAACCACATGAAAATGCAAAGAGAAAGGGAGAGGAGAGATGAAGTGGACAAAACAAATAATGTCAAGGACGCCATATTAAAATCACTGTTGCCTACTAATCAATAACAATTATTTTGTCCTACAAGCGAGCTAGCTAAGAAATTAGTTTCTCTATGGCTGAAAAAGTTCACAATAATTATTATAGATCTACGATTATTTTCATACTTTGTTTATTAATACTTCCATATGCTGTACACCAGTTACACCAAAAAAAAAGCTTGCTATAAATAGATTTGCATTCATTTGTGAAGATCTCCACCATGCAGCATGCTCTTTGTTTGTAAGAAATAATAGTGCTCTTTGTTTGTAGGAAATAATAGTGCACTTTGTTTGTAGGAAATAATAATGCTCTTTGCTTGTAGGAAATAATAGTGCTCTTTGTTTGTAGGAAATAATAGTGCTCTTTGTTTGTAGGAAATAATAATGCTCTTTTTTGTAGGAAATAATAATGCTCTTTGTTTGTAGGAAATAATAATGCTCTTTATTTGTAGGAAATAATAATGCTCTTTGTAGGGAATAATAATGCTCTTTATTTGTAGGAAATAATAATGCTCTTTGTAGGGAATAATAATGCTCTTTTTTTGTAGGAACTAATAATGCTCTCTGTTTGTAGGAACTAATAATGCTCTCTGTTTGTAGGAAATAATAATGCTCTTTTATGACTCTTTTAAGCTAAATTCCACAACAATAAGGTTAATACATTTATACATCAACAATCCCTTGGCCGATGGATTTTAAAGTTGAATAGAGGAATTGTAGTATAAAAGAAAGGTATTTGATTTAATGTATTTCTAATTATTTACTAGCATTGGAAGTTTAATCGCGGAACGTCTAAAAAAACCCTTTACGCCTCTTTGCCAAGTGTTACAAGGCTGAGTTGTATGTTTGTATGCAAGGATTTAATTATAAGACTTGCGTCATTACTAAACATTGTTGTAAACATGTTCCCCATTACAAACCCTTTTTTTCCACGTGATAACTAGAAGTGCTTTGTTTATGCTGGAGTGTGTAAATGACCCGAGTTAGTGTGTTAGCATGTAAAAGACCTTGCTTTGGTTTCTTGACTGAGAGATTGAGGATTATTTTTCTTTTACTGTGTTGTGGATGTGTATTCGATTTGGAATATGGTTAATATATTTCTTTTACATGGATTATTGATTCCTTGATACTGGCATAGTGATAGCTGTGACACAGGAATCGGTGAGTTTTTTTGTTTGTTTCTTTCAATTTCACGTCATAATAGTATAGTGTAACAATACAAAAAAAACAACAACTTTTTAAAAATAAGTAATAGTTTTTAACATGTTATAAAGAGGATATACTACCACTTCCATCATGCTGTTTTTAGATTTGAACATCCCGTCACTTTAACCAACACGCATTACGAATATATTATATCATAGATATGATAGCATGGTAAGGCAATGTAAAGCACTAATAATCAATCACAACCATTAAGACTCTATTGAAAGACGCGCCATACTCATACATGGTGTTAGTAGGTCACGGTACCAATCACCATGCGCATGCGCGACATTCTCTCTTACAGGGCCAACCGTGTTTTTTAATTGCCAGGTGAAAGCCTCGGCCGAGACGATATGGTCATCCAGCAGACGTTCCCTGTTGCAGCCTGGGGCCTCCTTCCACAGGATGTGTCTCAGGAGGCCAACCACATCGATGGCCGTGGCCAGGTCCAAGCGAGACATGGTGACATTGTGTAGATCTAGCACATCTGAAATAGATATTAAAGTTTCTATCTATCTATCTATCTATCTATCTATCTATCTATCTATCTAATCTGTCTGTTTGTCTAATCTGGCTGTCTGTATATCTTATCTGTCTGTCTGTATATCTTATCTGTCTGTCTGTCTGTCTTATCTGTCTGTTTGTCTGTCTATTGGAGATTTTCAAGATAAACTTAACAATGTCAAGGATGCTAAAGTGAACTTCAAAACTGCCAACTAAAAAATAAGTTACAAACGCAAGGCCTACAAAAAATTAGTTTGCAGTGCAGTAAAGTGCACAAGCTATAAAGTGCACAAGCTATAAAGTGCACAAGCTATAAAGTGCACAAGCTTTATCATTATAAATTTTTAAAAATATAGTATAACAACAGTTCCTTCATTATGTGCACCAGACACGCCATAAAACTGGCTATTTGAAGGTTTCTCGCCATTACTCAAAATCTCCCCAATCCACCTGTCTTTATTGCTATAGCAACTATTTCTAAATATAACGTTGAGAACTAAAGTTCAGCTGATACACAGGAAGCTGGAAGTGCTGACCTGAAATGTTTTGAGGTATTTTCTCTTCACGCAGTAATTGCAGTCCGTACAGAGTCCCGCTCCAAGTCGTATTCTCACTTAGGAAGTCTTCAAAATCCTAATAAAAATAAAGTAATAAGTTTTTAAAATAATCTTTTTACTAAAACCAATTTTATTTCTGTATTTTTAATAATATATATGTATCACAATTACTTCCTTTACAGAGTAGGCAGTTCGTACTATAAATCCTATTTATCTCCTACTAAAGATCTTGGGGGAAATGTAAATGATGATTATAGTATTTATATAAAATAAATGTTCGGCTTGTATTAGGATGCATTTCTATGTGTTCTTGGGTAGTTACCTAATGTGTTGGACTGCGTACTCAGAAGTCCTCAACACCTTGTTTGTTATGTTATGTTATGTACAAGGTAATTGTGTGTATATATCAATGTTTGCTTATGTGGGTGCGGCAGCTCATGTATTGGTGTGTATTTACCTTTATTTCTGGTTAGTTAGTTAGTTGTTGATTTGCTAATCCTTGCATCATTTTTCTGTCTCTGATGGCTTCAATATTTATTTAGTATATCCTTGCTTTAAAATTAAAATTTTTACTCTTTGGCATTTTACGTCTCGAGAGACGATCTTTTCCCTTTGCAACTTCTTGTGTGACTAAAGAGGCCAATCCTTGATACACAGCTGCGATGGGAGGTTGGGCATATATAATCACCAGGCGCCGTTGCATTTTCACCTTTCACCCTAATTTTGTAAGATAAGGGTTGTCCAAAGAAATGAAGGTGTTACATGGCCAAGAATTTTTTTTTAAAATTTCCTTGGTGTGAGATTTATAATCAAGGTTGGAGTGGCTCGTGGCGCTTTATATGTACTGGGGACGATTAAAATAAATAAATAAATATGTATAAATTGCACACAGATAATGCATTTAATCTTTTCAGTCTGTAGTAATTGTAACAGAACTCCAGGACCTCTCGGTGTCAACTGGTGGAGATTAGTTGTCCCGGGACTTTATTGGGGAAAAATTATCGCCAGACCAGACATACTGAAATGCAAAATCAATCTTAGAATATATCTAGTCTTCTAAGTTCCTCATGAGCTCACTACAATCCTGTGTGGCCTCAATCTTGGGTTGATGAAAAGTTAACATCTGGAAATCGGTACCGGTCTGTCAACTTGTGGAGGTTTCTCTACAAGTGATTTGGGAAAGCGGTCATAGTAATAAAGTTCCTTTGGACCTTTCAGCCTGTAGACAATGGCGTGAGACTTATGACTGAGTGATGTACATGAACAGTTTTTGTGTGTTGATTATCCCACTTTGTGGTACATAAAAACAGTTTTAGGAATTTAAACGCACTAACAAAATATTTATATTTCTTGGAACCTTTGGGCTTCCATTGGAAGTAAGGACAGATCCTTCCGAAAGAATCTTCGTTTGTCTACAACAGTGGGCAATGGACAACCCAGTGATCGTCAAGTTTGGACAGTTTATGAACAATAATAACGTGAATTGTTGGCTAAACCATGAACTTATGTTAGTGTCTTAGTGTTGTTGGTAATATCATCTCTTCAGTACTGAAAAAAAAAAAAAAAAAATTCCTTAAACGCTACGGAGTGTGTGTGTGTGTGTGTTTCCAAGGTAACGACGAGACGAGAAAAGGGGAGCAGATATATTTGGTTATGTCAGCTGAAGAGCTTGTGATGAAACTACACTATTGCCTGGCGAAGGGGCTGATGGGATAGACGTTATTTTAAGAGACATGAGGTCAAGAAGTGCCTTTGTAGTGAGTTAGATCTTCGTTTACATTATCATTTCTTAGGTAGTAGTATTTTATCTCATCTCAGGTTGATTCTATATATTTATATAAAGCAAAGTTAAATTCCAGTTTGCTTTAAAAGAAGTCTGTTCAAGTTCTTTTAAAAATCCATTTCGCTAAGAAAGTAATACGCCTACATCGGTTTAGTTGTGCTAGCTATTTGGGGCTACCAACCAACGACTGATTCACAAAAATAAAGCAAACAAATTTAGTCAGAAAGATAAATAAAGAAGAGAAAATGATAAGGTGTTCGTATATAATGCTACACTCAAAATAGTTTAGAAATTCGAAAAAAAGAGTGATAAAATACAAATATTATTACATAATTGTTTCATTCTATCGAGCCTAACAATATTATCGTATCTGTACATTGCATGCACTCAACAGTTTGCTATGTACTGTCAACTACTTAAAAGAATTTGCTAAAAATTCAGGAGTTCAAAATCTTAAGACATCGATAGGATTGACATTTTCCTTCTTTCCAGTTTGGACAGATGATGTCAAGTTCATCTGTTTTTATCTGGCCGACTATTAACGAGGGCATTATGTGTCCAGCATAACGATCAAGCTTTAATCTTCCTTGCAAATGACATTAAAGTTGGATGGATTCAGGGTCATGTGTGTGCGCGTGTGTGTGTATGCGGTACCGTAGTCTTTTGTGATAGTAAAATATCTAAATAAATCCTTTTTAATCTTTAAAAAGGTTACTTTTTGCCATCTGTTGATGTGGTCGTCGCTGGAACGAATACATCTATATAGCAGTTCACACACAAACACAATCCCCCACCTCCCAAAACATGCAAACACTCGCGATTGAAACTGTAATAGTTTTTAAAAGCTGACATTAGTTCAGATCCGGAGAGCAAATGTTATACTTTGACCTTTCTTATGATTTCTAATGATGTAGACATTCAAACTATGTGTTACATTCAGCGTTTTTTTTTTTCAATTCTGACCTTCTAAGTTCCAAGTACCATGCAATGATTGTAATGTCCTTACTTTGCCCCCCCCCCCCCCCCCCCCCCAATAAAACTAAAAGTAATGCCTGCTGCACACAAAGTGATGACTTAAATTGAAAGCTGTCCATGTGTGCATATCCGTTAGATTCCTACAGGACAGGAAGTGGACCACGGGCCACATGTTGATAACAGACGACCTAAAAAGTACAATTTCTCATTTACTTTAAGATACTACAGCAAGCTCCTTGCTACAAGAAGCCAACGCCTTCGTTGTCGTTTCAGAGAGTTTCAACTTATGTTTCTTACTGACTATTTTCAGTTCTACGTTTTGGAATGATACTGAGGAACAATAAAAGGTGAGAGAGGTACTTACAGGGTAGGTGACGAACCAGTCTATTTTATCGTGCAGCAGGTGAATCTGTTGGGCCTGGAGAGTAGAAGGAAAGCAGTTTTTTTCTCTTAAGAGGTCATAACAAAATGGTGCAGAACACCTGTTTAATTTATGAAATTGAATAGAGAGAGAGAGAGAGAGGGGGAAGAGAAGAAAGAAAATAAAGAAGACAGAGTAAGAGATAGAAGCTGTCATACTAAATATAATAAGTAATATAAACAAAATGAATATTGTCTGATTTATGGCGAGACGTCAGACAGCTATACAGACATTATTGTAATGTTGAATCGGAAAGGGGAGAAGACATGATAAAAAAAAGTATGCAAAGGAATATAACTCCTTAAACACGGACGCTTTTACCAATACATAAGTTCTCTCCCTTTAGTTTTTGTTTCTTTCACACTAGACATTGTGTTTTTAAATTTAAGCTCTCTCTCTCTCTCCCTCTAAATCACACACACGCACAAACATAAAAACCTAAAGTGTTCTCTCTTCACAGACAGACCTATTACTATTACAATTGCAGACCATTAGATACCACCAAAGTCCAGCCATGTGATTGCGAGAGAGACAGAATTCCTATTCTGTTTCAACATTTTGTATAGCTTTAGAAGATAACAGTTCATGTACGAATGAAACAAAACGGTGGATTAAGTGACAGAAGATAATGTAAAAAAAAAAAGACTGTTTTTTAAAGTCACACAGATTTATATAAGGTCGATATAAAATTTCACCCGAATAAAGGTAAATTATTGAAGCCTACACCAAGAAGTCTTAGTGGTCAATGCGAAAGATAGAACTTTTGATTTGTTGTCGTGATGGCCTGGCCGCCAAGATTTTGTCATCAAGATACGAGGTGATAGGGAAAGACAATAAACTTCAGATAGTTCATCCTCTTGGTTCGACGAGAAGTGGAGAAATTGTAAAAATCTAGCTTTTTGTTTAGTTACGGTTGGATAAAGAGCCTCTGAGATATGGGGCCTACACTCAGGTGAAAATGTTGATACAATTGGAATGCTAGATATATCGAGAAAGCCTTTCTTCAAAAGGTATTGGAAAGTGGGGTAATATAACTTGATGGGCAATGTGAGCATTTGTGGTATTTTTTCATAGATTTGGTACTATATAAAATTTGGAGAAGTGGAAACGAGGCTTCAGCTACGAAACAACATTCGCAATTTAAATTCACATTGTGGATTGCAATATTAGTCTAATACAATGTTTTTAGAAAATTGGTGGTTCTCTTTACAGTACATTACATTTTTTTAAGGATGTCTAAATGCTTAAAATTTAAGTAATCATATTATATTTGGTATCTAAAGAATAAATAAGGGAATATTAAGAATAAAACAGTTTAAAATTCTGATCAGCACAGCGATATGATTGTGATAACAAACTTTTCAGTATTCTACACTGGGGGGTAATATGGGATACCTAGTCGGGGGTAAATTAGGGTACGATGTTTTTTTTTAATGTTTAATTGCTCAAATATTACATCTAGATCTTAATTGGGGGTGAATGTTCACGCCGAAGAAAAACCAAAACAATCGAGAAGCGTGGTCGAGAGGCCAAGTGCGCTTGGCTACCTAGAAGGGGGCTCGAGGTTCGACACCCGACTCGGGCAGAGTTGTGTTTACTGAGCGCCTAAAGGCAGCACGGAAAACCAACTCCTAGATACCCTCCCCCACAGTGTTCCATAAATGAGATTGGACCAAACAGCGCTCTGGGCATGCTTTAAGCATGAAAGTAGCGCTATATAAAAGCTATGATAATATAATAATATTAAAAGCTGACTATTATTAATTAAAATGAAGACAATTATTTCGTCACATCAGCTCCGGTGCAACATTTCAAATAAATACAACTGAGCGCCATCTAAATAATTTCTCTCTCAGTACCAATTAAATGTAAGAAAAAGACCAACATTTTGTACTGCAAATATTCCAACTACAATTACTTTATACCGTGATTAAAAATATAATACAATTTTGCTGTAAACGATACAACATATGGCCTCTATCAGCCGTAATACGGCTATGGACATTCCCATAGAAATGTCCTGGCATTAACTTTGGACTAAAAGTAAAAGCGGTTGGTCGTTGTGCTGGCCACATGACACCTTTGTTAACCGAAGCCCACAGAAACAGATGACCTTTACATCATCTGCCCTACAGATCACAAGGTCTGAAAGGGGAACTAGACTTTTACTTTACGTCTTAAGACTAAAGGAGGTCAAGTATAAGTTCTTCTCTTACTTGTACGCCAGACGTCAATGGCACTACATGTAACAGTACAGTCTTCCAGATACCGCCCATTGATAATAAAAGTGCAATTTTATAAACAAAATGTCGTTTTGACATTATTTTTGTGCTCCGTCTCCATTTCTATGGAACTAGGATCGAGACCATGTCGAAGGATATGTCTGTCGCTATGTCTGTCGCTATGTCTGTCGCTATGTCTGTGGTTAGGTCTGATTGTCTTGCACTCTTGTACTGTGGATTGCATGTCATCGATCTTTTCTTCTCGGTACATGGTGAATCTGTCTGGGATCATTTCTTTGATAATTGTTATTAGAATTTCTTCTCAAAAGGACTACACAATTGCTGGAAAGTCCATATTTTTTAAAATTTCTTTTGCACATTTCTTTACATCTTTTGATATAGTCTTTGATATATTAGATTACAATATTTAAAGTGAAGGAAAAAAAAAAGAACAACAGCACCAAAATACAAACAAACAATCAGACCTTGCGATTTATGAGGCAGATGGTGTGTTTCTATAGTCGACAGTTAACGAGTGTATCATGTGGCCAGCAAAACCCCATTGACTTTCACAACTTATATCAGAAACTCAAAAGAGTTGGATGGATTTCACCTTCACCTATCCCATAGCCTGTTGAAACGTTGGGGCACCACATATGATCCACCAATCGTCTTTCTCGTTTTTTTTCCCGTCCCGTTGTCAAGATCAATTTCTCTGCCTCTTCTTTTTATCCTGCCACTGAAGGAAGGTCTTTGTGAGTGGTCCTAAGGACCTTGCGATAAGGCCACAAAGTTTCAGTCCACCGGTGGACTTAGTGAAGGGAACTATCACCTGTAGTATTAGCCACAGTGAAGGGAACTATCACCTGTACTATTAGCCAGAGTGAAGGGAACTATCAACTACAGTATTAGCCACAGTGAAGGGAACTATCAACTACAGTATTAGCCACAGTGAAGGGAACTATCGCCTGTAGTATTAGCCACTGTGAAGGAAACTATCGCCTGCAGTATTAGCCACAGTGAAGGGAACTATTGCCTACAGTATTAGCCACAGTGAAAGGAACTATCGCCTGCAGTATTAGCAACAGTGAAGGGAACTATCGCCTGCAGTATTAGCCACAGTGAAGGGAACTATCGCCTGTAGTATTAGCAACAGTGAAGGGAACTATCGCCTGCAGTATTAGCCACAGTGAAGGGAACTATCGCCTGTAGTATTAGCCACAGTGAAGGGAACTATCTCCTGCAGTATTAGCCACAGTGAAGGGAACTATCGCCTGCAGTATTAGCCACAGTGAAGGGAACTATCACCTGCAGTATTAGCCACATTTAGCCTTACATTCACCATCCCATCCACATTATTGATCGATCTCTATACTTCTGTTTTTAGCTACAATGGTGAAGTCCAATTCTCATCGGGTTGTTTCGAGAATGTGCAGACGTTACCGCAGAATTAATGACGTCAACCTTTTGGAGATGTTCACAATGTCAAGGACGCTAAATTGAGTTTAAATTTTTGCAACTAAATTACAAAAAAACAAAACAAATAACAATGAGGCAAAACAAACAAACAATGATCTATAAAATGAAAAGCTTCTTACACTATATTCTACAATACTAAAAAAAAGCAGAAAAATGTTATAAACTTTTATAAAATCAGTTTATCAACTATTCCTTTCTTCTATACACCAGAGTTTACTGGATACATAAAAAGGCTATCTTTTCATAGTTCTTCCGCCCTAAACATTTCTAATAATCTACAAAATCTATAACATACGTAATATCTTGGAGAAAAGCTTAGAAACTTTCGATTGCACTTGATTTCAGAGACTTAAGATTTCTTTTGTTTGAGAACAGGAAGGACAACTCCCTCGCCCACTTTCCCTTATTGCCCTTGGTAAAACAGACACAGAACGTTTGACATCTGCGAGACACAAAGAAACCTATTGGCTTTGTAAATTAAAGTAAAAGAAAGTCATCAGAAGGCTTCCAAAGAATTTTATGAAGTCGTTCGCAACGGCTCCATATCTATTTAAGTTCTAGCCCCAGGTAATACGGATTTTCGCAAGAGAAATTAGAAAAGTGGTTTGATGATTTCCAGGTAAATATTTTTTTCCAACTTTCTCATCTATCGTAAACCTCACTATACTAACTCTATGTGAAGCCGACGCCTTCGTTCCAGAGATTTTCAATTTCATTTTGTTTTAAAATTTTACCTTAAAGAATATTTCCAGTTGAACTTTTGACCCCTTTGAACTGGTTAGACATTATATGTAAAAGAAAAATACAGCGCAAGTCAACTTGACATTCTGACAGGTAAAATTGAGGCTAGAGTTGTATGTTTTCCACACCAACCGTTGCTAAGGTGTAAACATGGCGACGGACACTCTAAAGAAAGACAACTGAGTTTTTGCGCCGATGTAATCAGCAAGCTATTTTAATTGCTCCTTTTCAACTTTCCACTTAAAATGTTTCTTAGCGATCTCTTATGTGCAGAGTATCTTACTCTTATTTTTCAGCTTAAATATTTCTATCGTTATATGGAGGGTTTTTTTTGGTTGTCAAGTTGTTAAATATTCAAGTCGAGAAGATAATTTGAATGACTGTGTTCATTTTGTTATAGATAGAAGGTAGACAATGGCATTAGGCAGACGATGAGTGGTAAGTGATGATCACTAAAAGTATACGAGTCTCTTGACATCCTCCCAAGTCGTGCAAGTACGCAGTCTTGTGACCGCTAGTTCGTCCTTTTCAAGGTCCTTCTAGCGATGAAAATGTTAGCAGACACTGTTGCAAGCTATGAGTTTTGGTGAAAAAAATTTTCATTGACATTGTTTTTGCCCTGGGGCGAAATGGGTGTCAAAACGACCAGTGACGTGGCTACAAGCTATTGGTCTAAACTGTCCAGAGGTTGTGACATCTAGCAAACTAGGTAGCCGCCTAGAACCTCCGAATGGTGTGGGCCTCGCTTAGCAAGAAATTGTGAGGTCCTCCATTTCATTGTTGGAGTACACTAGGTTGTCAATCAATGCCTAATCTTAGTTTAGTATTCGCTGTTAATTTTTTTTTTCTATTTCATTTTGGGCCACCAATTATCCAAGGCCGGCCCTGTTATATTAAATTCAATACGGCGAATACGTATTGGTTTTTACCTGGAACCTTCTCTTTAACGATTTGGGTATAGGTTTTAAAAAAAGGTCTGCTAATAATAGAGAGTGGTATATAAACATGTTTTTAAACACACTTCTATTCCATAAGAAGAGAGCGTGTTTCATAATTAAACATAATAATTCGTGTAGTGGAAATCTGGCCATGTGTTTTCAACGTGCCCCAGATCTTGAACTTGAAAAAAAAATAATTAAAAGTTCATTCGTCAAGGTCAAGGTCACCTTACCGCCTGCAAGACATTCATGACGACATCTCGGTTGTTCGAGTGAAGGATGAACATTTTCCTCTGAGACTTTCGCAGCTCTATCAGGTTCCGTTTTAGTTCCGGGTCGTCCGGGGACTTCACTTTGTTGGGTAGTCTGATCGGCCAGACCTGTATGCCACTTTGTCCCATGCTCAGCACTGGAGAGAAATCGTCTGCAACGATTTGTAAGAAGTTTAGTGGTTTTACAACAGAATTGATTACTACTTTACATTCAAATAATAGAGTAAACTTAACCTATTTTATTGGTCTTTGAAATAAGGTGGCACATATTTTGAAACAAAACCTGGCTTTTGTTTGGAATTAACACACTATTAAATATTCTTTTTAAATAACGACATTTAAATATGGATGTAGTGTAGCCTTTGGGTCGCTCTGTCAATAATAAATGTTATCACTTTGAAGGCCTAAACTACTGAATAAAATAACATATAAAATATAAACAAACCAAACCTCAATGTCCGTGACGTCACTAAATGTCGCATTAAAGGTCCGTTCACTACGGCGTGTTGCTAGGCTGGTTAAATGCCTAACACAATGTACACTTATATATAACCGATTTTAAGAGTCACAGAGATAGGCCACAGAAGGAGAATTCCTAGGCGGAAAAGGGTGATCGGCCACATATCAAAATCGTTTCGAACGCCTCATGAGGTATTGGGACATGTTCTCCGGGCCAGAATGAATCGCGCGCACCAAGGATAAAAACAACATGGGGTCCGAAACGAGGAAAACGCTAACAGGGACGTCCTCGTATAATTGGGTGCTCCAACCTCATGGAGGACCTCAGGGCAGTGTACTACGTGTAGGGAAGAGGCTACAGACATTGCTAGAAACCCAATTCTATGCAAACAGCTTGCCACCAAATATGACGAACGGCTTTGGGGTTTTTAAATACTCTTCTACAAAACCCACAAAAGAATGATGACCTCTGGGTAGTCGGAATGTGTGCAATATTTAGACTATTTCTATTTCATTTCTGCTGCATATTGTATCATTCCGTGGTTCCTACATATCTGGCTTTTGTAATTATTAAATCAGACGCAATAATTATTTCACAATGAAAAATAAAGAAGGATAAGCGACACATAAGAAAAAAATGAGGAGAGATTCTACCATAGGAAGAGAAGGCTATATCTCGTACCAAGGCATCAAAGGTTCTATATTCTCATATAACTACTTTAAAAAACAACGCCTTTCTACAAAATGTTCACGATCGAACAGTGGTGGATAAGAATTTATTTCCGGTTTCCAGTCTAGTAGTATATATAAGTCTATGAGAATAGCATATCAAAAACTAATAAATTAGTAACTGGGAATAAAAGTAGATAGACAAATATACTTTTACATTAATACATGCATAACCATACACACATACTCTTCATACATATGAAAACACCAATAAAATAAACACATATTTCTTTTTCATCTAACTTACAACAAACATCACAATATTAAATATCATTAACACCATTTTTTTAAATACAGTTGGAGTATTATACAACCATTTAAATTTAAAGCCTCTAATTAATTTGTTCAGCTTGTTTATTAATTAGGGAGGTGGCTCTGTAATGTTAGCTAAATAGACATTCTTAGAAATGACCAAACTTATCAATATAACTCTACCAAATATTGTGGAACCTGTGTGCTGATACAGTTTAATCAAGTTTGAGGCTTTGGCAAAAATATTCTCCCACTGTTCTTTACAATAGAACAAAGGGTTACAGGTATAGATAATACCACAAATCTTGAGTTTATCAATAATTTTGAAGCGCAACTCTCTTTGAAATTCCATTTTCCGAATCCCATTACAAAGGATTTATGTATATTTATTTTTTAACCACTAGCTTCCCCGAAAAGTGTACATTTCTTTAGAATATTACCAATATCTTTTTCTGAAGAAAGAAAAAATGTTGTATCATCCGTTTTAGCTTAAACTTTGACAATTGAGAAGGGGCGGCACGGTATATTTATCCCAATTATAGAGGGGTCCCATCTTATAGATTCTAAGAAGGGTTCCAAGCAAAGGATATATACAAGAAGGGGGATAAGGGACAGCCCTGTCTGACAGACCCTTGTATGGGGGTACTCTTACTAAGAGAATGATTAATTATCAATCTACTTGTTGCATTTGTATAGACAAGCTTTATATATCTGATTAACAGGGAAAGTATTTTACATTTCTCAAGCACATTGAACAAGAAGCTATGATTACTCGGTGAAAGGCTTTTTTTTTTATCTACAGATTAAAGAGACACATTGAGGTTTTTATCCTTACTGTACGTGATAAAATCCCGTAAAATTGCGTCATGCGTCTATGTTTCTGTCAGGGTTACAACAGTACTAGTTGTACCTTATAAGTTAGTTAATGAGTGGTTTCATCCTTAGGAAAATCTTTTTTCTAAGAATTTTATAGTCTGTGTTGAAAAGTGAAATGGGCCTATAGTCGCTAGGTGAAGTGTTATTTTCTGATGTTTTAGGTACTTGTGTGATGTATGCTTCGTTCAAATTTGCCGGAAATTGCCTCATTTTAATGGCGTCGTTATATAGTCGCAGTAAGAGAGGACCTAGCAGGGGGAAGAAGGTTTTATAGAATTCAAAGGTTAAGCCATCTGGACCGGGGGATTTAGTGTTCTTAGTCGAGTCTAGGGCAGTCCTAAGTTCATCTATCGTATATGCACTCCCTGAAAGATCTTCATGTCTTGTCCAGCTGCTTGCAAAATTTCAGAAAATTATTTTGAACATCAGTATGTACCGGCTCTTCACTGTATATTGTAGTAAAGTGTTTTGTAAATATATACTTAATATCTTCATAATTATCTACATTGTTCCCCTCACTATCTATAATGTTGTTTATAATTTTATTTGATTTTGTTTAAACGATAGGAATAGGACCTTTATTGCTGAAGTAATTTTTATACCTAATCTCAGCACCCCTATAAATATACTTCGTTTAATTCTTTTAGTTTAAAAAGAGTGTCTGTTTTAACCATTTCATCATCCGTGTGTAATAATGTGTATTTGAAATGTTCGTATTCTTGCTTCCTATGTTCCTGAGCTAATGTAGATGCTAATTTTTTAGGAGTGTCCATGTTAGTGTTAAATCGAAATGTGGATCATTTATATCTTGTAAGTTATTGCATTATGCATATTGCATAATATTAGGATTAATAGAAAGTAATTCGACAAAAAAGGGAATATCCAACACAGAATGGTTAAATTTCCAGTGGGCTGACTTTATTTTAATTTCTTTGTTTTTTGTGTGTGCAAAGTAACTAACACCGCCTTGTGGTCTCTGTATTCTAATGTTTCTTCCAATTGCGACACCCGACTTATAAAGCAAACTATTAGGCGTATACGTTCTATCTAAGCGTGTCGAGACGGGGTATGGCCTGTGCACCATGGTTGTATCACGACCCATAGGTTCTGGTGTCCTGTAAGCATCAACTAAATTAAAATCTCTATCTCCTGTAAGAAATTAAGGTTCCGAAAGGTCTTATGAGAGGGAGGGCCCACTGCCAAAGTAGTCTGTTTATCTAATACGAAAGCTATGTAGTTGAAGTCTCCTCCTATAATCAACGCATCCCCTCTATAAATTAGTGTAGTGTATCGCTCATGTTTTCAAAAAAATCCTGTTTTTCTGCGCTCTTTGCTGGTGCGTAGATGATGTTTGCAAGTGTAAATGTTTGGTTTTCTGCTTCTACTTTAATGATCACTATTCTTCCCCTGGTATCATTAAATGCATGCACTACTTTAAACCTGAGACTTTAAAAAATAGCTACCCCTCTACACTCGTTACCTAAGCTAAACCAGCCCTCTTTCAGCCCTATGTCTGATGTGTATTTGCGTGATTCATACTGTGTGTCGATATTTGTTTCTTGCATGAATATGAATTCTGGCTTGTATTTTCTTGATAGGTGAACAATGTATTTTTCCTTGTTCATAAGACATCAAGACTCGTGTTAGGAGGGCTTACAACTTCTCTTATAATACGCGGGCTCGCGAAAAGATCCTAACACGAGGAGACAGATAAACATCTCTTCTTTTTCGATTTTGTTGGAGACTCAGGAGCGGACCTCACATGCTCTCTAGAGCGGCACATCAACAGCTACAACTGGTGTACTGACCACATCAGCAACATCCGATGAAGTGGCTGCATCCGCCACGACATCCAACACTTTGGTGGTCTTCTTTGGCGAACCTTTAAGGATTACTTTCTTACCCTTATCTACCTTCTTGAAGCCCTAACCCTCTGCAACCAGTTTTAGATTTCCTTCTCCTTGAAATTACCTTCCTTGACCACCTGTGTATAGCTTAGAGGACCGGGTTTCTCCTTTGGAGGTCCATTTCGAGCCGGTAGGCTTTTTGGGTGGGGCACTGATTTGACCAATGCTGGTCCAGTCCACAATGTACGCATTGTTGTCTACGACCCGGTGTGGTGACAAGAACTTTATAAATTTTGGGGTCCCCTTCATACCGTAGCTGGATGTAGAGCGGGATGGGTGTATCTTTTTTTCACTTTGATGAAGGACACACTCACTTATCTAAAGCACCTATTTTCGTCACTTCCACTTTGGATCCTTCCCCCGGTAATGTTTCCATGATTTCAACAACTCTCTTTTCGCAACTCAAGGCGATGTAGGGTAATTTTCAGCCTTTCCTCCTCTATGGGTAAGATCTCAATCTCAATCTCTCACTCCCGAAAACTTACCAACAAGTCTATCTCTCACTTTCCCCTATATCGGTACCAAAAGCCATGTAATGGCTTTCAAACCTATATAACGCTGTTACCTCAGCAGCTGACAACTTGAGAGCCTCTAAAAGACTCTCAGTAGAGGATTTCATGGCGTTATTGCAGGATAGTTTAACTGTAATAATAAATGGCTCTAAATCAACACCGATAACAGTTAACTCAGGTGTACCTCAAGGAACAGTCTTGGGTCCACTACTATTTTTAATTTACATAAATGATTTACCAAATTGCATTACTTCAGGAACAAAAGTCAGATTATTTGCAGACGATTGCATAATATATAGAACAATAAAAACAACACAAGACACAGATATTTTACAAAGAGAATTAGATGAATTACAGAAATGGGAATCAAATTGGAGCATGTCTTTCCACCCAGAAAAATGTCAGTTGTTAAGAGTAACAAAAAAACTAAAACAAATTAATTCCACTTATCTTATTCATGGCAAACCAGTAACACAGACTAAAAACGCAAAATACCCAGGTGTTATAATAAATGAAAAACTGTCATGGAATCCACATATTGATGAAACTATAAAAAAAAAATCCAACAAAGCATTAGGATTTATTAAAAGAAATTTCTATAAATCAAATAAGAACATAAAACTAAAATGTTATTTAACCTTGGTTAGGCCAATAATAGAATATGCATCCTCCGTTTGGGACCCCTCAACTCAAGAAAACATTAAGAAACTGGAACAGACACAAAATAGAGCAGTGAGATTCATAACAAATGAATATTCACATTTGACTAGAGTAACACCTATAGTAAAATCACTAAATTTAGAAAACCTTCAGGACAGAAGACTCAAAAGTAAAGTAGCTATTATACATAAAACACTGAACCATAATCTTCAAATACAAAAACAGAATTTAATAAAATACTCTGAAAGACACATAGATAAAGGCACATTCCTCGTCCCATATGCTAGGACAAATTTGTACAAATACTCCTTCTTCCCTAGTGGTATTAGAGCATGGAATGGGTTGCCTGAGCTAGCTAGGAAAACCAGTGACTTGGCAGAATTTAAGTCATTGATTAATATGCATGACTAAATGCAAGACGCGTAGGACGTAATCATCTTCTTTTTTGAAGTAACGTCTGTATTACATAAGATAAGATAAGATAGTTTCAGCAGGAGAGTACCCTTGGGGTGGACAATGCCACCCTCTTGATCCTTCTTTTCAATCAAGAAAGTTGTAAAAGACATTCTTTGAATAAATGCACAACAATAACAAAAGGAACAGGAAATGAACAATAAAGGAAGTATGACGCGATTGGAACACGACCACCTTTAAAGAAATAAGAATATGAAGTAAAATCATCAACGGCAATTCAAAATTTCACTCTTGACATATACTCCCTTGCCCAATAAACACATGAGCAATCAAATCTTAAAGGCTTGACACTGGGCAGTGATCTAGATCTCTATAGTTGTTTTGAGATATATTATGATCTAAATCTTAAATAAGGCAACATCCACCTTTTGATTTTAACAAACGACTGTGATTTTAGTGACGTTTTCAATAAACTTTATATGTTATGGAAATGGTTACCTGACCCGTGCTAACATTCATATTTTTTGTATCTTATATATTTAATTCTCTTCATGGCTCAACAGTTTGGACGAGAAGAAGTAAAGGAAAGATCACTCTTTTATTTCTGCGGATAGATTTACCCCACAAAAAAGCAATATATATATATATATATATATATATATATATATATATATATATATATATATATATAATAGTTTTTTTTCTGTCTGTTTGTGTGTCTGTCTCTGTATGCGTGTGAGTCTGTCTGTGTTTCTTTGTGCATGTGTGTTTGTCAGTTAGTCTCTCTGTGTATGAGTGTGTCTGTCTGTCTCTGTCTCTTGTGTGTGTGTGTGTGAGTGTGTGTAAGTGTGTGTATGTGTGTCTGAGAGAGAGAGAAAGAGTTAGAGAGAGGGAGAGAGAGAGAGAGAGAAAGTGAAAGTTTGAAGATATTTAAGAGTTTTTGTATTTACTAGCCAAATAAAGACATCATTTTTGAAAGCTCAGTCCAAACTGACCTTGGGCCAGGAAGGCGACATCCTTCCACTTTAATTCTCTTACAGTCGCTGCTATCACACTGGACAAAGAGCTACAAATAATATAATAAACAACAAATTAGATTTTGTATGGAAAAAAAATATATACATTTATATATCTATAAGATAAGCATTGAGTTAAAATTGAAAATATTCTTCATCTGGACTAACATTTATTTTTGAATACAAAATATATATAACAGACACTATAAAATATCAATTTCGCCGCTTAGCCGTTAAGAAATGTTTCTTGTATTGGGTATGTAACATTAAGTTTCTTGTAAATTTCTATTGTTTAGGTGTCTGGAAAATAGTGGCATTGAGTTGAATGATACTTTGGCCAATTAAAAAGTGGAACTCTTCAACGATGAGCAAAACAAAACATTAAAAAAAAAAAAAGGCAGCATTTGTACAAAGAAAAAGAGTTTTTATAAAAAGAGGAGTCAGAAAATGCAAGAGAGAGAGAAAGAGAAAGAGAGGGAGAAAAGGAGAAAGACAGAGAGAGAGAGGAGAGAGAGAAAAGGAGAGAAGGTGGGAAAGATAGGGGAGATATAGAGGGGTAGATAAAGGAAGGAAGAAAGATAAAGAGGAAGAGAAAGAGGAGGAGAGGAGAGAGAGAAAGAGAGAGGATGAGAGAGAGAAAAGGAGAGAGAGAAAAAAAAAGAAAGAGGACAGGTGGACAGCGAGAGGGAGGCAGAGAGACAAAGAGAGAAATGGGGAAAGAGTAAAAGTAACAAAAGATGGAGAGAAAGGAGAAGAGCAAGAACGGAGTAGCGGGATGAGGCAAGGGGAGTGGACACAGAAGAACAACAGACACATTAGTAAGAGAGAATGGACACTCGACAAAGCTTCAGACACACAGACACACAGGCACACAGACACACACACCTTGGTTCTGGCAAGATCGAGACCACGCGATCCGGGTCCATCATCCCAGCATTCTGTCCAGCCGCTGACGTCAGGATGTGTGTCTGCTTGGTGATGACGTAATCCGTAGACGTGAACACCTCCATATAAGGACCGATAGCCACCGACACGTTGCCGTCGTTAAAATTATCCCTGGCTGAGGAAACACACAAAACAATTAGATCTGGTCCCCTGTAGATTATTAAATGCATTCGCATTCGCATGTCTTTGTCTCCAAGCACCCAATCCAGCACACAGTCTTAGCGGTCAGAGTTTTCATCTTTCCTCTCAGATATCCCGAGTTTAAACCCTTTTCACCTAGTCCCCTGACCCTTTAAACAAAGTTATCAAGGCGCAGCTCAAATCTTGGAGGCGCGGTGGCGCTTGGCGTCCGAACCAGTGGTCCTGGGTTTGAATCGTGATAAAGACTGGAATTGTTAATTTCGGGATCTTTGAACGCCTCTGAGTCAACTTAGCTCTAATGGCTACCTGACATAAATTGGGGAATAGTAAAGGTGGTTAGTCGTTGTTCGGCCTCAAGACAAACTCTTTAACCTTGAGCCACAGAAATTTATGACTTACCCTATATCTACCTTATAGATTGGAAAGGTCTGAAATGGGAACTTTACTTTTCGAGGCCCTTTGTTCCACGAGGAACGCAAAGGAATTAATGATGAACTAAAATCTCAAAATAGTTCGTAGTCTTATTTACATAAGTCTTATTTACATAAGTCTTATTTACATAAGTCTTATTTACATTAGTCTTATTTACATAAGTCTTATTTACATAAGTCTTATTTACATTAGTCTTATTTACATAAGTCTTATTTACATAAGTCTTATTTACATAAGTCTTATTTAGATAAGTCTTATTTACATAAGTCTTATTTACATAAGTCTTATTTACATAAGCCTTATTTACATAAGTCTTATTTACATAAGTCTTATTTACATTTGAAATATAAAGCCTCGTTAGTCACACTCCAACGCTATATTATTATTGGCACAAGTGAAAACAACATGTCTCGTCATCTAGGACATCTACAATCATTTTACAATCGTATGTAAAGCTGATCTTCTCAACTTTTATTTTTCATCCTTTCAACATCAACCGATGATTAAGTGTCGACGAGGCGTAAAGCCGTACCCAGTTCACTGACACGCTATAATGAAAATCTCTTGGCCACCTGGATACTCAACATGCAGAAAAAGACACCTGAAGCAGTGACAAAAAAAATTGAGGGTGGGATGTTTTAGAAAAAAAAAATGTGTTAAAAAAGTTATCAATGGATGGTTTACCTCTCATGAGACTAGTGTAGAAACTGTCAGCGGTGCTCTTGTCATAAACAAGTGGCGTAAAGACCAGCTTGCAATAGTTTTCGGAAGTCGCCTGGGAGCTGGCAAGGTCTTTAGGGTTCTCCTCGCCCAACAGTATCTCGGCGATGTCTGAGTAGAGCCTGGCTGCACTCTCCGGCCGGACTCCGACCACAGCTGTTGGGATGTAGACAATGTGGTAAATTAAAAATGTTGTTTTGACATTGCCTTCTTATGGGCTGAAGTTATTATTAATATCCCAAACCCACAGCCACAGCCACCACTACCCCTACACATTTTTAAACTGTTTGATAAGAAAACAAAAAAGGGTCAAAACTACATAAATCTTTAAATGGTTGTTGTATGGTGCATAGTGCACAGAGACGTGTTTTTTTGCAATTGTAGATGTATGGTGCATATTGCACAGAGACGTGTTTTTTTGCCATTGTAGATGTATGGTGCATAGTGCACAGAGACGTGTTTTTTTGCCATGGTAGATGTACGGTGCATAGTGCACAGAGACGTTTTTTTGCCATGGTAGATGTATGGTGCATAGTGCACAGAGACATGTTTTTTGTCATTGTAGATGTAAGGTGCATAGTGCACAGAGACGTGTTTTTTTTGCCATGGTAGTTGTATGGTGCATAGTGCACAGAGACGTGTTTTTTTTGCCATGGTAGTTGTATGGTGCATAGTGCACAGAGAAGTGTTTTTTTGTCATGGTAGATGTATGGTGCACAGTGCACAGAGACGTGTTTTTTCTTTGCCATGGTAGATGTGTGTTGCATAGTGCACAGAGACGTGTTTTTTTGCCATGGTAGATGTATGGTGCATAGTGCACAGAGACGTGTTTTTTTGTCATGGTAGATGTATGGTGCACAGAGACATGTTTTTTTTGTCTTGGTAGATGTATGGTGTCTGGTGCACAGAGACGTGATTTTTTGTCATGGTAGATGTATGGTGTCTGGTGCACAGAGACATTTTTTTTGTCATGGTAGATGTTTGGTGTCTGGTGCATAGAGACGTGTTTTTGTCATGGTAGATGTATGGTGTCTGATGCACAGAGAAGTGATTTTTTGTCATGGTAGATGTATAGTATCTGGTGCACAGAGATGTGTTTTTTGTTATGGTAGATGTATGGTGCACAGAGACATGTTTTTTGTCATAGTAGATGTATGGTGCATGGTGCACAGAGACGTGTTTTCTTTGTCATGGTAGATGTATGGTGCATGGTGCACAGAGACGTGTTTTTTTGTTATTGTAGATGTATGATGCACAGAGACATGTTTTTTTGTTATGGTAGATGTATGGTGCATAGAGACGTGTTTTTTTGTTATGGTAGATGTATGGTGCACAGAGACGTATTTTTTTGTTATGGTAGATGCATGGTGCATGGTGCACAGAGACGAGATTTTTGTTATGGTAGATGTATGGTGCACAGAGACATGTTTTTTGTCATGGTAGATGTATTGTGGACAGAGACGTGTTTTTTTGTCATAGTAGTTGTATGGTGTCTGGTGCACAGAGACGTGTTTTTTGTTATGGTAGATGTATGGTGTCTTATGCACAGAGAAGTGATTTTTTGTCATGGTAGATGTATAGTATCTGGTGCACAGAGATGTGTTTTTTGTTATGGTAGATGTATGGTGCACAGAGACATGTTTTTTGTCATAGTAGATGTATGGTGCATGGTGCACAGAGACGTGTTTTCTTTGTCATGGTAGATGTATAGTGTCTGGTGCACAGAGACGTGATTTTTGTCATGGTAGATGTATGGTGTCTGGCGCACAGAGACGTGTTTTTTTGTCATAGTAGATGTATGGTGTATGGTGCACAGAGACGTGATTTTGTGTAATGGTAGATGTATGGTGCACAGAGACATTTTTTTTGTCATGGTAGATGTATGGTGCATGGTGCACTGAGACGTGATTTTTTGTTATGGTAGATGTATGGTGCATGGTGCACAGAGACGTGTTTTTTTGTTATTGTAGATGTATGATGCACAGAGACATGTTTTTTTGTTATGGTAGATGTATGGTGCACAGAGACGTGTTTTTTGTTATGGTAGATGTATAGTGCATGGTGCACAGAGACATGTTTTTTTTGCCATGGTAGATGTATGGTGTCTGGTGCACAGAGACGTGTTTTTTGTTATGGTAGATGTATGGTGCACAGAGACATGTTTTTTTTCATGATAGATGTATGGTGCATGGCGCACAGAGACGTGTTTTTTTGTCATGGTAGATGTATGGTGTCTGGTGCACAGAGACATGTTTTTTTGTTATTGTAGATGTATGATGCACAGAGACGTGTTTTTTTTTGTTATGGTAGATATATGGTGCACATAGACGTGTTTTTTTGTTATGGTAGATGTATGGTGCACAGAGACGTGTTTTTTGTTATGGTAGATGTATGGTGTCTGGTGCACAGAGACGTGTTTTTTGTCATGGTAGATGTATGGTGTCTGGTGCACAGAGACGTGTTTTTTGTCATAGTAGATGTATGGTGTCTGGTGCACAGAGACGAGATTTTTGTTATGGTAGATGTATGGTGCGCAGAGACATGTTTTTTGTCATGGTAGATGTATTGTGGACAGAGACGTGTTTTTTTGTCATAGTAGTTGTATGGTGTCTGGTGCACAGAGACGTGTTTTTTGTTATGGTAGATGTATGGTGCACAGTGACAAGTTTTTTTGTCATGGTAATTGTATGGTGCATGGTGCACAGAGACGTGTTTTTTTGTCATGGTAGATGTATGGTGTCTGGTGCACAGAGACGTGATTTTTTGTAATGGTAGATGTATGGTGTCTGGTGCACAGATATAAGTTTTTTTTTGCTATGGTAGATGTATGGTGCATGGTGCACAGAGACGTGTTTTTTTGTTATTGTAGATGTATGATGCACAGAGACGTGTTTTTTTGTTATGGTAGATGTATGGTGCATAGTGACGTGTTTTTTTTGTTATGGTAGATATATGGTGCACAGAGACGTGTTTTTTTGTTATGGTAGATGTATGGTGCACAGATACGTGTTTTTTTGCCATGGTAGATGTATGGTGTCTTATGCACAGAGACGTGTTTTTTTGTCATAGTAGATGTATGGTGTATGGTGCACAGAGACGTGTTCTTTTGTCATGGTAGATGTATGGTGTCTGGTGCACAGAGACGTGTTTTTTGTTATGCTAGATGTATGGTGCGTGCTGCACAGAGACGTGTTTTTTTTGTCATGGTAGATGTATGGTGTCTGGTGCACAGAGACGTGATTTTTTGTTATTGTAGATGTATGATGCGCAGAGACGTGTTTTTTTGTTATGGTAGATGTATGGTGCACAGAGACGTGATTTTTGTTATGGTAGATGTATGGTGCACAGAGACATGTTTTTTTGGGGGCATTCGGAAATTGCATATTTTCCTTCTAGGCCTGAAATTGATTTGTTTGTGTGTGTGTCAAATGCCGTACATTCCTTGTCTTATGTTTATAGGATACAAATAGGAAAGGTCAAACTAACCAAAACTGATCGATACATATATATATTTATATCATATATATAATTTACAAGTTTAAAAGTGTGAAGTGAGGGGTCGATTAATCGAATGCTAAAAAAGTTAGAAGCTGTCACTGTCATAATATAGGGCCGAAGAGTGTAGAAGTGTGTGTGTGTGTGTGCGTGTGCGTGTGTGCAAGGGTTACAGTTGACAAATAATATAGGGTATATTAAATATTAAATTAAAAAGCCGAAAACAAAAAGTCCGAGATTTTACGTAGCGGGAGAGAGTAGGCAGGGGAGAGAGTGGGTCATACTACAGTTCACGGACATAAAACTAATGTGTGTGTGTGTGTGTTTGTCGGGTGACGTTATAAAAATTTGACTTTTTCCATCAAGTCAAAAGTCTCGGAGAAAGTACGTTAACTAGGGTATAAGACAAGAAAATGGGGGTTCCAGAGAACGAGAGAAGGCAAGAGTGCTGGCTGTTTCACTTTATCTTAACAGATACAATAATTCACGGGCTCAAAAGTATGTTAGAGGATCTTTAAAATATGGCCCGATTATTGAAAGCTCAAAAAATTAAAAGGTTCTGATCGGTACTACAAGAAACAAAAAACAAACCCTGAGATGCCGGTGTGCATTGCTATTTGTATCTATTTCAGGTAATAGTTTTGTACACGTTCTAAAAATATGTGTATTGCTAAATGGATATTACTAACAGATGTACTACCAAAAGATAGATACATTATAGATAGATAGATAGACAGACAGACAGCTATATAGATAAATAGATAGATAGATAGATAAATAGATAGATAGATACATAGATAGAATCAATAAAAACAATAGAATATAAATGGATAGATAGTCGGGTAGATAGATAGATAGACAGACAGTTAGATAGATAGATAGATAGATAGATCGATAAACAAATAGACAGACAGACAGATAGATAGATAGATAGATAGTTAGATAGATAGATAGACAGATAGATAGATAGATAGATAGATAGATAGATAGATAGATAGATAGATAGATCGATAAACAAATAGACAGACAGACAGACAGATAGATAGATAGATAGATAGATAGATAGATAGATAGATAGATAGATCTATAAACAAATAGATAGACAGACAGATAGACAGATAGATAGATAGATAGATAGATAGATAGATAGATAGATAGATAGATAGATAGATAGATCGATAAACAAATAGACAGACAGACAGATAGATAGATAGATAGATAGATAGATAGATAGATAGATAGATAGATAGATAGATAGATAGATAGATAGATAGATCGATAAACAAATAGATAGACAGACAGATAGACAGATAGATAGATAGATAGATAGATAGATAGATAGATCGATAAACAAATAGATAGACAGATAGATAGATAGATAGTCGAGTGTTGTAATGTAGAGAGACACAGAATAAGGGACAGAAACAATGAGAGCTAGAAAGAAAAAAAATATACAAAAGAAGAGAAACACAACACACACACACACACCAAACAACACACACCAAACAACACACACACACACACCAAACAACACACACCAAACAACACACACACACACACACACACACACACAACGCTATGCTGAAAACAATAGAGTTCGAACCTCCCATTACAAAAGCATCCCAGCCACCCACATTGCACTCCTGCCTCATGTGTGCCAACATTGAATGTTACATGCCAATGCAAACAGTCAATCTGTGCCTCATCAGAGGTGAGTCTACTCACTTTCCTCAAGTCATTTCCTCGTCAGACATCCAAACCTATTGTTGAGCACTCATCAATGGAATCAGGAAAACAATGCAACCTGTCTCTCGTTTAAGTTGTAGTGTGAACTTTTTTCTCAGCGACAAAGTCAACTTCCTTAAAACTTCATTTCGCAGTGGAAATTTTTTTTTAATACTAAAGCTAACCACAGGCGCGGTGTAATGCGCTTGGCTTTCGGAGGGTCCCGAGTTCGAATCCTGGTAAAGACTGGAATTTTCAAGTTCAGGACCTTCAGGGCGACTCTGAGTCCCCCCCCCCCCCACCCCAGCTTTAATGATTACATGAAGTGAACGTGGCTGGTTGTTTCCTTTCTCAGACCTGGCGATCCATGGGGCTGTTGATGTTAAGATCATATGTTTCTTTGGCCAATGGTTAACGAGCAGGGTGTCATGTGGTCAACACAACGACCTACCTTCTTTATTTTCCCCAACTAAAGTCAAGTACCTATTATTCCAGTTTGCTCCGAGCCTACTAAAGGTACATATTATATAAAAGATTTATTATAAGCTTTAGAACTTGGAAATGCCTTTTGCAGTGTGAAAAAGTGCACAGACATTTTAGATGTACATTTTTAAAATACATAACTTGTCAGTATTCCTTTATTTTGTTCACAAGATTCGCAATTGTTTGTAAGATACTTATACACTAGCCTCCAATATTAAGAATCCCTCCCAAAGAATGTTTTTTCTGAAACTTCGTCCGACCTCGAAATTAATGTTAAAAAATATTTGATAAATATTTTCCTTTTATATTAAGGAAAGATTTAATTTTCTCTGGTATATTTTGGAACCTTTTTATCTAGATGCTTTATTTAAATAAAGGTATTCAAAGTACCCTAAAAAATTTGATCGATTTATGACTGAAGCTTAATTGAAAAATGTTTTTCAAACATATCTCTCTAGTTATATTCGTATGTTCTAACAAATGTCATGTAAATGTGCAAGAAATTTGAATGGGTTTTTCTGATCTAGATTATTTTAGAAATTGAGATCCCCAAGATTCTGAAATAGATGGGTGCAGCGTTCGTTTAGCCTGGATCACCAAACGTCCCTCATATGTCGATCAATGCCACAAATGTGTCAGTTCAACCTTACGGTAAACAGAAAGGGAAACAATCGTCTTTAGTGGCTGGTTACAATAGCAAGGGATTTGTCTGCTCTTGTTGTAGCAGAAGATATAGTTCAAGAATAGAGACCATCTGTCAACGTAGCGCTAGCATCATGGGAGTATACTGTAAACAGAACAGGCTTGAAAAAAACAACACAAGTGGACCAGGATTTGACCGACTTTAGACATAGGTGTGAATATAAACAAGAGGGATTCTGTCATTCATAGTTTGGAGTTAAACAACGCTTTGTTTTCCTTTTGACATACAAGTCATACTGTTGTTGATTTGACAATACCAGCTACAATACCAGCTGCAATACCAGCTACAATACTATGCTCAGGATGCAGCTGAAAATTGTGTGATCAGACCACACAGCGTCATGCGGAGCCAACCTACAACACCCCTAACAGAGATGATCCATCACAGTGGGCTGTGTGGCTCAGTTGAAGTGATCCATCACAGTGGGCTGTGTGGCTCAGTTGAAGCGATCCATCACAGTGGGCTGTGTGGCTCAGTTGAAGTGATCCATCACAGTGGGCTGTGTGGCTCAGTTGAAGTGATCCATCACAGTGGGCTGTGTGGCTCAGTTGAAGTGATCCATCACAGTGGGCTGTGTGGCTCAGTTGAAGTGATCCATCACAGTGGGCTGTGTGGCTCAGTTGAAGTGATCCATCACAATGGGCTGTGTGGCTCAGTTGCATAAACGGCTTAGCTAGTAAACCTCTGTCTCTTGTCTTTCTATGTCATTCGCCCATTACATTAGGCCTCCATTGCTTGATTTTAAATTCATTTCCAGACTCTCTTCAGCAATCCTCCATGAGAACAGAAGTCTACAATACACAATTTTGGAGTACGAAGCAAAACTGCAAGCATGATTAAAGCGCCTAATTTAACAGACGACTTTTTGGCCACTGTTACGTGGCTGTCTCTGACAGCACGTTTTGTAAATTAGACTTGTTTGGAACTATTACATATTCCTACAAGCGATCCTTCTTTCCAAGTGCTATTAGAGAATGGAATGGGTTGCCTGAATCAGCCAGGAAAACCAACGACTTGCAAAGTTTAAGCCATTGATGACTAGATTGACACATTAAATGCGTAGGGTGTAACTGTCTTCGTTTCGAAAAAAACGTCTATAATATATAAGATACGATATTATTTTGGGTGTCAATATGCTTGTGTATTTTTCAAGCACATTTTTGGAATAATAATAGTATGGGGAAATTGTATATAATATATCATTTTGGCTCTTACGAACTATGTTCAGTAATGTTTGTTTATTTATATTGACAATATTAGAGTTTATTAAGGGATAAAGATTTATTTAAAAAGATTAAATTAGATAATATTGGCGCTATTTGGACATGAGCACTACTTTTTATCGATTTTAGAAAGTGACGCTATTCGGTCGTTTGATATTTAGTCTGGTCACACTCTACTACATAACATTATGTTTGTCTTTGTCTTTGTTTTATTGTTATTATTTTTTTTCAATATTACAGTAGGTATTCACTCGTTAAGATCCATGAACCATTGTCATGAATTGACAAGAAATATTTATTCCGAGGTTGGAATGCAGCAATTCGTTATATTATTAACGTTTACTAATTGTGCCCACTGTAGATCTTACGTAGCACAATTTATATCCTCAATTTATATTTTGCAATAAGATACAGATTAAAACATGTACGATTTGGTTCCTTCGATGGTCTGGTGTCCTAGAATGGCACATCTTCTTGATATCCGGAACTTTATTTGGTAAGTTCAATGGTAGTATCTAATGATGAATCAAGCCTTTATCTAGACTTTTGAAATGTATGTAACATAAGAGAATCCTGCTGCACACTAACTCGGCTGAAGGGGAGTTAAGTCAGAGGTAGCTTGGTTGGAAATGTTGTGGAACACTTCAGTCAAACTTGACCAGAAATCATTTCATCCAGTGGTTCCCAGACTTTTTGTTTCCTACACCCCTTGCCATGTTTTCCAGTTGTATTTTTTGGGATAAAACTCAACAAGTTACTATTTTTTTATGATTTCTAGGACATTCATTGATGAAATTCAACTTAAAATGAACCAAAGTAAAATGTAATATGTATTACATAAATTGACTCAACAACAACAAACAAACAACAGTGTGCAGCTATGGCATTCCATTATTGTGTGTATGAGTTAATTTCATGAATGGACATGCTTCAATGAGATCCACTATCATAGACCCCTTTACAGGTCATAGACCTACAATTTATATTTTTTCACTTCTGTAGACCCCTTTGAAGTGCTCGTAGAACCCTGGGGGTTCATATAGACCACTTTGGGAATAACTGATTTAATGGTTGATCTTTATTTCCAATTAGAGTCAGAATGTAGATCAGGTCAAAGGTCAGACTGATGTTTTTCTTTTATTTGTTTCCATTTACTTAGGAATCAATTCACACGTAGACGTACTATTTTATTACTCGGATAGATTGTGGAACACCTATTCAGTCATAATGATTTGCGGAACACAGTTTGAGAACCACAGGCATCAACCACATTTAGACGATGACTAGGGGATATTTGTGAACAGTGACTTTATAGATTCATATTTGTGTGTGTTTGTGTGGAAATTGTTTCTTGGAAATCGAGGTCATTTTTACAACTTTCTACTGAGTAAGATAATGAACGACCTCAACGACCTTAAAAAAACTCAGGAAAATGACGCTAGTGGTCTAATACCTACCTTAAAAATCATTAAAATTGCGACTCACATTATTACGATATCAAATATGAAACGAGCACACCTGTCTCCAGGTCGAAGACACTTGATATTTTGTATGACAAACAAGTAGGTAGGTACATCCTATATTTCTTTCGTTTTCGATATATGTACATGTATATTTATACTAGACATATGTTACTCGCGGGTCTTTATTTGCGCATTACTGTCGATATAGTCACTGAGAGTGTTTTGTAAAAAATTAAACGAAATAATAATGTAATAAGTAAAGCGAATGTGTCAATGTAATAATAGTGTGAATGAAGCTATCAAATCAGAATAGCTAATAGGCTTAAATCCATTTGTTCAAATTAAAACATTTGCTTGTAGGCCTACATATATTTGATTAAAATTTGAGATGAATAGACTTAATTTTGTATGTTCATGTGTCAAAGTACAAAGTAGATCATGAGGTAGACATAGATCTAAATCTACACTAATCTAGAGTTAAAAATCGGCTTCTATAGAGTTCATTCTGTGTTGCGCATGCGTGACTTTTTTTCATGAATGAATATAGGTCTATCTCAACACGGCTACGCAGCATTATTTAGCGAACAGCGAACGAATGTATTAAAAATGCTTTAGAACAACAAATTTGAATGTTAATTTGATTAAAATATGAAATGAATGGACAATAATTAGTATGTTTATGTGTTAAAGCATAAAACTATCTTTGCGAAAAGAAGTTTTATCATCTTAGAGTTCAATAAGAGTTTTAGACCTAGGCCTAGGAATAGACTCAGTAGAGAGATGTGTTAATGTGTAACCATTCGGTAATGTCTAATGAAAGAATGTTCGCCAGGAAATTTGTAGTCACAGATATCAGGAACTAATTTATGTAAAAAATGCTTTCGAAACACAAAACTGAAGGTTAATTTTATTATATAATGAAATCAATGGACCTTCTTTTGTATTTTCATGTGTCAAAGTAAAAAACTATCTGCGCAAAGTGTATTTCTTAAAATTAGATCTAGGTCTAAATCCTTTCGATCTTTTCTCATGTCAACATTGTTAACCATGGCCTAGATCCATAAATACTATAGCTTTAATAGAGTCGGATAACTTTTTTTTTTTTTTTGAGGATCTTAAGTTTGTTTTAGGGCTACAATACATACAATACGGTCTAAGTTATACCCAAGGAACATTCCTGCCTAGTTTTATCAAGATTGGTCAAGCGGTTTTGATGTCTATAAGTAACATACATACGTACATACGCCTCACATTCTACTTTATAATATAAGATATATAAACCTATGCTGTTGTTTTTTACTTTTTCTTTTTCTTATTATGGCGTGGGGGGGTGGATTGAAATAAACGCAGTCATTTCCCTTGGCGTGCATATGTTCCTAAGACTACTCGTGTTGGTATAACAACTATTGTTATTTCGGGATGATCATTTATAAGGTGTTTTGAATGTCACGCGAGATTCGCGTTCTGGTGTGCATCACGTGCTTCATAGACCATTGACGTCATCAGATTTTGGCGTTTTATTTTTTTTCATTTTTGGTTGTGTTCTTGCAAGCGTTTCTTGCCTCTTCATCTGATGGTCTTCTACCACATCTGTTTTGTCTAATTGATTGACTCTGCTGCACCGTTTAAGTGACATCAGCACACTAGAGACTAAGAGAAAGAGATAGATATAACACAAAACAACAAAACTTATATTTAAAAAAACTACAACAACAAAAAAAGGGATACACTGGGAAGAAAAGGAAAAAACATTTTAGCAATACAAATGTATGCTTGAAGCAAGTTGTAACTGCTTCAGAGTCTATAAATTTCTTTTATATTTCTATATATTTTTTCTACCTTTCTATATATTTCTTGTTTATTATTATTATTAATGTTTATCGTGTTTCATCGGTTAATGAGCAGGGTGTCATGTGGCCAGCATAACAATCCAATCGCCTTTCCTTTCCCCAACTGAAGTCAGGTACCCATTAGATTTAGGTGGACTCAGGGGCGCCCGAGAAATTCCCGAAGTTCAAGATCAGTTTTCACTAAGATTCGAACTCAAGGACCCCAGGAAGCCAAGCGCTTGACCACTCAGCCACATCGCCACCCCCCCTCCCTTTTTCGTGTTTCAAGGATCTATTTAAATCCTGTTATTTATCAAAAACTGTAATGTTGTGGTTCTTAAATGACAGATTATTTGATTCATTGGAAATGGGAGCGATACATGCAGTGGGGCTTCTTGCCCCCCCCCCCCCTTCGTTCCCCTCCTTCTCGCTAGGCCTCTGGTATGTAGCAAACACGAGATGACCAAAAATGACGATTAAATTTCAGACTGGTATCTCAGAGGTCAATATTGGGATGATAAACTAATCCAAGAACTCGAATAGGGATAAATAATGTGTAAAGATTCAACCCAGACGGACAGACAGACGGAGTGAATATAAAATTTAAGCTTTGTAAAAAGTAGTCATTAGAAAACTATTGATGTGTCAAGTGTCTGGACTCAAGTCCGAGGGTTCAGGTGGAATGACGAAAGGATACCACTAAGTAAGTTTATAGTGGCGTTATGTTCGCATCCTAAAGAACATGTAATCTTGGTGTAGATATTCGATCAATTTAATTTTTAAAGAGGTCCATCCTTATAATACATAAATTTTGCAAAATCAATGGTATAAGTTAAAAAAACAACAACTATTTTACCAAGTTTGGAAGAGCTCTTGCCTCTAAACCGAAGTATCTTAGATTGAAATAACGGAACTAGCATAAGTGTTGAATTTCGGTTTCAAGGGCGGTCACTCGGTCTGCTGTTACTAAAACATGAGCTGAAGTTCTAACTAACATTAATTAAAGAGCCACGTAACGATATATGCATTGACGCCCGAAATTTAGTTACAGTGCTACCTGACATTGGTGTTTAAAGACAACCTGAAATAAGTTATAGAATTCTGTGACACAATTGTGATGCTCCTTGACATTAGCTACAGACAGTGCTACTTGACATTAGAGAAAGCTACCAAAAATTATCCGAGGAAACTAATAACATTACTTGTGATGCGACCTGAAATTAGTTGAAATGCTACCAATTCTACACTGTCAGGTAGAGTTTAGCCTATAGGCTCTTGAAACTCTAGACAACAAAAGCGAAAAAGAGCTCCCTCTCGCCGGCCTGATTGAACAAAGTATTCTGTCTGGAAGAGGGACTTGCTAGTGTCTATTTTCACTCTGTCATTTTCATTAATTCGGAGGCTACGGACTTGCGGACTAGAAGCACACCGGGAACCTTCGCCATTTTCCTTTTTTATACCACGCTAACTGTGCAGGGCTCGCCATTTATGAGACAGGCCTTTTAAGAACGCACCTGGATTGTTGACATGGTCGAGGGATCTCTTTTACAACCCCGCACAGTGCAATTGGAATACTCTCGCACTCATTAGGCACTCCCAAGGGAGTCTTGTCTCGCTACCCATTTGGCCTAATCGTTTCCTTCTAGGACCTCTTCCACCGGGCGCCACCGTGAAGCAGGGTGTTAGTATTCCACGGGAAATGCTGCCTGACATCAAATAACAAACTACCTGGAATAAGCTGTAGTGCTACATGGCATAACTTGTTACCTGAAATAAATTGAAGAAATATATGACGTCCGTTTAGATTTGCTCACAAGAGAATGATATTCCTCATAGATTACTGAGCGGCCTGTGGTGCAAATGTTAAAACAGGTGTGAGTCACCCCCTCCAAATTGTAGGAGCATCTCCTCCACTGCATTTCCTATGTCATTACAACAAATATTATGAAATGTACTTTTGTATTTTCATCACTTTTTATCATAACTTCATTGAAATCTGTTGATACCATTTTTTTTTACTAAACACACAAAAATCGTTCTTTTTAGGCGCCATCTTGTCACGTGACGTCTCCAGAACGATTGTTTCCGACATGCACGCGCATCTTTTTTTTTTCTTATTTGCACTTCTAGAATGTATATTCTTTTTGATTGCATTTGTTAAAACCAACATCAGAACCAACTCTGGTCTGACACCACGTGACTGTAAATCTAGAGGCTCAGTAATGATCGTAATAGATGTAAGATGGTACAGGGGGGAAACACTAAAAGTGCAGTTGGAACACGCGAGGTTCGCGTCTTTAAAGTACGCCTATGTTTATTTTGTACTGGAACGCAACAAATAGGCCCATTTGTTAGAGGAGGGGGGGGGGGGGCTTTGATACAAAGGAGTCGCTTTATAAAGCTTGTTGATATCGTTTTGTCTCTGATTGTTCTCCCCCTTTCTCTCTATCCCTCTTCTCTCTCTCTCTCTCTCTCTCACTCACTCACACACAGATACAACAAGTAAGCCTTTTGTATATGGATGCCAGAGTTTTTCAAGATATGATAAGTTAGCGGGGAAAAAAAAATAAGATATGGCTTGACACATATGTATATAATAAAAGAACAAAAATCTGGCCTATGTTATGGGAGAGAAGAATAGCGTAGCTGGCAGAAACGTTTCAAGTTGTTACTTTCATGCAGGTATGCTTGCTCTTTATACAAGATGGCAGTTTCATATTCACTTTTTAGCAATATCGATTTTTTTTTACAAATAAATGCGACTTTTGCATTAGTACCATCACATCTTCTGATATCATTTAAATTGTTAATACATTTTCAATGCTTGATAAATATGAGATCAGTCAAGATGGCATCCTTATAAAATCATAATTCAATATGATTTAAGTATTTCAAAAGAATTAATTCTACATATAAACTTATTTACTGTAGGCTATTAGGAGACGTACTTTTTTTTTTCTCTAATCTAATTTGAGTTCATTATATTCTGATCCAATGCAAGCGGCAAACAAAATATTTTATCACGTGATTGCAATTTCTCTTTTTTTTTTCCTAATGTAAAACAAAAACGTTATCTAAGACTAAATCCTGAACTTTGTATAGTTTAAAACAAAATAAATTCTTATCTATTTGTTTAGTTTAGACGTTCTCTCTCTCTCTCTCTCTCTCTCTCTCTCTCTCTCTCTCTCTCTCTCTATATATATATATATATATATATATATATATATATATATATATATATGTTTACATAATATAGTACCCCTCCAGACCTTGCGATGTATCGGGCAGTTCTATTGTAACAAAGTGTTATTTTTTTCAGGACAATAAGGACTATTATTATTATTATTGTTATTATTATTATTATAATATATTTGGCTGGCTTGGCCACGTTCGTAGAATGCCAGAAGGTCGACTTCCACAGGACATCCTGTATGGCGATCTAATAGAAGGCAGGAGAGCGGCTGGTCGCCCACTATTACGTTATACGGATGTATGCAAACGCGACATGAAGCTCTTCAAAATCGACACTGGCAACTGGGAAGAGGTAGCACTGGACAGATCCTCATGGAGAGAGAGCATAAAGGAAGGGTCAAAGATTGCAAATGTCATACACAACAGAAGCAGAAAGAAGGGTGAAAATGCAACGGCGCCTGGTGATTATATATGCCCAACCTGCGATCGCAGCTGTGTATCAAGGATTGGCCTCTTTGGTCACACAAGAAGTTGCAAAGGGAAAAGATCGTCTCTCGAGACGTAAAATGCCACAGATTATTATTATGTAAGAAACGAACAAGTATTCATTCTCTGTCGTTGCCAAGGTCGAGTTTCGTTAAAGAGAAAACAAAATGCATTGTAGTCCCTTTATCATTTTCCACTGAGTAATTTTCTGGCGATGTGGCAGGTCTGCAGCAGTACCGCCCTCTCACAGGCAACGAGGAAGTTCCTAGCAATGTTAAGGACCTTGAAGGTATCTGTGAGGTCAGTTGTTATTATCCCTTCGGTTGATATAACAATGGCGTATATTAAAAATTTGGATAACTTCCATAAACGCCTAATCTCCAAGCCTAGGTTCCTTTATTTTGTTGTTGTTATTATTATTATTATTATTGATGAAATCTCGAGCTAATATTGATTTATTCACAATGTCATGATATGGATGTATTGTTGTGTTCTACTTAGATTTAGTGGCGCTTAAGGGCTCATCGTTCCCCGTCTCTTTCTTATTGCTTTTATATAGCGCTACTTTCATGCTTATAGCATGCTCAGAGCGCTTTGGTCCAATCACTTTTGTGGACCATTTGGAGGGGGGGGGGGGGTATCTAGGAGTTGGTTTTCCGTGCTGCCTTTAGGCGCAAGGTAGCCAAGCCAAGCCAAGTTCAAGCGCACTTAGCCTCTCAACCACGCTTGACTAAAAAGACCCCCAAAGGTCGATACTGAATTGAATTTAAAGGCACTATTAGGCCTACTTGTAAGAGTGATAATTACATGCATATATATGATTAGTCGTTTTCTATCTTATTACACTCACTATTCTAATTTGTTATACAAAAAAAGAAGGGAGGGAACAATCATATTCTTGAACCAGCGCCCACGGTTACTTTGCTACGCCACTGCTTCTGTCATATTTCTTCAGCCTGGTGGTGTTTTTTTTTTTTTTTTTAATAAGACGCGAACATTGACCAGTATATTTCAGACGTTCTATTTGAAATGATTACTTCCTGCAGTTGTCATGGGGATGGCTGAGGGGTGGCTTGGAACCCGGGACAATCAATGCGATGGGATGTCAGAAATACGATATAGAATAAAACGAAAACTGAGTGGTCTCCAAGACAGCGAGCAAGACAAAGCGGCTTAAGTGGAAAGCTAAAACAAATAACTTTACTAGAAACAGAATGAATACTGCTGGCCATATGCTAGTGTGTCAGGGCCCGCCTTACGAATTGTGAGGCCCAATTTATTGAATGCTTGAGAGGCCCCTTTTCTACTTTCTTTTGAATAACAAATAATACTATTAATTACATCATTATAGCAACATTCACTACACAACATGCATTGGAAGCAACTCAAACGCAACAGGCGCCAGTAGGTTAGTGTTAAAGTGACGTCAATCGTACGATACACTAAGTATAAGTTCTACATCTTTATAAGCCTGTGGCAAGAGCCATGACTGAGAGTGATATGCTAAATGTAAATTGCGGGCCCTGCCAGGCGTGGGGCCTATTTTGGAGCAATCGGTCAAATCGGCCTAAAGCCGTCCCTGGTTCTTGTATGAGCCTTTAATTAACTAAATGTTTACCTCAGATTTGTTATATCTGGCTTATTAACTTAGGTGGCATTGCATTGTTAATGTGCAATACTCAATAGGAGGGGAGATAATGTATACTATTTGAGAGAATTTAAAAAAAAATAAAAATAGATGAAAAAATAATGTTTGTATGTCGACTGAATGGATCTATTGCAACAATTATGAACAAAGGGAAAGAACTAGTGGTGTACACGGATAAACCAAATAAGGGAGCTAAGAAAGAATATCTGAATAGAGTCAATAGACTAAACATGGCTACCCAATACATTCAAATGAAATTGTTCAAAGAATACTTTGGTATGAGTAATACATATCCATGTCCAATATAGAAGATTGATAATTTTTTTATTTAAAGTAGATCTGGCAGTACAGTGGCGTAGCTAGAGATTTTTTTAGTGAAAGGGATGGACAGGGGAGCTTGACCTTTACAGGGGCATCTGCGATTTGACATTCGACATCATGACATGAGATAATGTACTTAGTAAATATGTAACATAATAATATAAAACTCAGGTAACTCCCTGAGAAATTATCCCGCACGGAAAGAGTTAATCTGAGTGGAATACATGCAACAGAATCACTAAGTTATGTAATAACGGGAATACCCTGACTGCAAGGCAGAAGCGTAATATTTAATATTTAATGTAAAAAAAAGAAAAAATTCGGACACATATTTGGGGGCCACCCTCAAGTGGGGGCCGGGTGTACTTTCGAATTTTTACCCCTTCCCCTCCCTCCCATCCCAGCTACGCCACTGTGGCAGTAAAAACCTTTCTTTAAATTCCACAGAATTCTTGACAAGTATATTATCAGCTGCATCTGTAGCGAGTTAACCTATTTATTTTTGTCTTTGGACAACGAGTTATGTTTTCATTGCGAATATATAGAAAACGCAATAAATGTATTCTTTTTTTTTGTTTTAAAGTCGATCTCTGGTAAGCACGGGTCGCTGTTATAGCTGGTAGGATAAATACCTTTGATTTAGCCAAAGTATTTATTATTAAGCTAAATCTCATATACATGCACATTCTTTAAGATGTGTAGTCCGAGAAGGTAAATCAAGCAGGTTGTCTGACTTTGTTAGCTCATAAGTTTAGGATGGGATTCTTGTCACGTGGTATGTCCTCTAGATGGTTCTAGGCTCGATTGACGTCTTCCGTCAGTCTGAATTCTGCTAGTTTGTAACACTGTATTCTAGTTTGTAACACTGTAGTCTGAAGTCTGCTAATTTGTAACACTGTATTCTAGTTTGTAACACTGTAGTGTCTGTTAGTTTGTGAGATTGTAGTGTAATGGCCGCCTTAGTTTCTTATTAAATATATTGCGTGACTTTATCTATCTATCTATTTATTGACTTATTCTGTATTACATGTTTCGGATGTTCCTTCAGATTTGAAGATGGTTACTTTAACTCTAACCTCCCGCAGGTCGAAGGTGATGGCAGCGGGAAGGTTCGAATCCTCGCCATCGAGACGACAGCCCAGAGCGCCTACCAAATGACCAGGCAGCAATCTGTACCCTTTCAATATATTTTCAACGTTGTATTTTTTAGCCCATCAGGTTTATCTCTAATAGGGGAACATTACTGACTGTTTTCTGACTTAAATCCACCACCACCAAGTAAACATTAACTTCTAACTAACACTAGAGAACACTTTGAAACCAAACACCATAGTGTCTTTTACATAATTCCAGTTACTTAAGTAATCTATTCATAATATTTGTATGTTTACACATTCTCTTTACTTATAATATTAGTATTCTGTTTAATTGTTCTAATACACTATATCAGTGACTATATCAGTGAAACGCAAATTAAGACCCGCGGGCCGTGGATAATATCTGGCTAATTGTTTCATAAGGTATACACTGTTTTCTTCTACTAAGAATGCAACATACACTCTAGATGGTCTATGCGTTAAGGATATAGGGATATAATGCGTTTGTTATTTTTTGGTGGTGTATAATAGCAACTGATGATTTTAATATATTACATTACTTTTTTTTTTTAAGATGATGTAGTTGCTATAGCAACAGGCTAGCGTGGTTACCACAGTGGGCGACAAGTACGTTAACTCTTGATTTTCAGTCGTGAGATCGGTGTTGTTCTCTCCACCTATATCCTTAACATTATGGGTTATCTTGCACCATAGAAACACACCAAGTGATTGCCCTTGATGCGCAAACACTGCATGCGGTGTCTGTCTGGGGGTGGGGGTGGGGAGTGGCTTGAGTGCTTGCAAACAACAAGAGTCGGAAGTCAAGGATTGGAGGAGGGAGATGGGCGAGTCAGTCGGGTCAATCTTAGTTTTTACCAATACAACATGACTTAGAGAAACGCGGTATCAAATTGTTGTTACCGCTTAGTTTTTCCCTGCTATCCCAAAATTAGCTGAAGACGATGCGATGTGATCAAGTACAGACCCAGTGAACAGATTGAAGCATAACAAGCGATGGGTAACTAGTCGTGTTCTCACTGAGATGGTTGAACATGTCTGAGGTGGAAGAGAAGATATCCATCTGCAGACATACCTGAAGACATTCTCCCAATTGATTTGCTCTAGGAGATTACAACAAGTCAAACGGTGCAACATAGTGCTACTCCCTATACCTTGCGGGAAAAAAAACACACGGATTTAGGAGTGTGCAAAGTGCGCCTCTATTGGGGTTCTCGCGATCCTTTTTTTTTTAAACCAAGAAAAACAGTAAATTTAGATTCGAGAACCAAAATAGATCCTTTCATTGAAAATTTGTACAGAGCCTTATCATTTCAAGGTAAGTTCTTGCTCTGGAGTTAATTTGCATATAAAATGATGTCTTCGTGTTGATTGTAATACTTCCCAAAACAACCAATGCTTTGTTATTATAAAATTGCAATCAATTGCTTAAGAATGTGGTGCAAGCGTTCAACACGAGCTGATTCAACATGCTGATGCAAAGAGAAGTGATGTTTCGATCTGCCTGACGTGACAAGTAAAGATCTAAAACCCAGTATGCAATGCAAGGTTAATAACATTATTATTACAATTATTATTAACGAAATAGGAGTTAATAGTCATTCATTAGCAATGCCAGAATAGATATTACATTTAGAGATAAGCGGTGACAACTGTCATAGGTACATTCCTAGCGCTTAGCAAACATTGTCATGTTGTTTTTTTCTTTTGCAGTTTATATTTTTTAACTTTGTGAGATGGTGGTATTACAATGTTAATGATAATTAAATAATTTGTTATCTTATCTTATATAATACAGACGTTACTTCAAAAAAAGAAGATGATTACGTCCTACGCGTCATGCATTTAGTCATGGAAATTAACTAATGACTTAAATTATGCCAAGTCACTGATTTTCCTGGCTAGCTCAGGCAACCCATTCCATGTTCTAATAGCACTAGGGAAAAAGGAGTATTTTACTAATTTGTCCTAGCATATGGGACGAGGAATGTGCCTTTGTGCTAGAAAGTAAGAAGATCCGGTGCTAAAAATTTACTGTCTTTTCTTTCACCGACCTTTTTCAGTACAAAACGTTCTTTGTACACATACTCCCTGTGGTGAGTGTCTGTAGTATGGAGGCGTGTTTTTCTCAATCGTGTGTCAAGGTCTTGCCCATGAGCTAGTTTCGAACACTTGTTAATGGCGGATAGAAAAGCGGCTTTTGAAAAAATTTGGACATATCATACAAATTCTGTTTCCTACATAGGTCACGCTCAATTGCAAGAATTACCAAATGTTTCAATCTATCTTCGAGAAGCTTCTTTCACCAGATTCCACAATTACGAGTATTGCATAATACCTTTTTTTTTTCATCGCGTGTAGGATTGGCGTTTTCCATTTTGAATGACACCTAAAATGACAATTTTTGTCTACATATTTCTAGAGATTTGTACGAGTTTTTAAAAGATTTTGTTTAATTTCCGGAGGTTTCCATGACTTTTTTGTATATTTTTAAATTTCAGGAAATTTCAAGGAGTTCATTATAAATCAGGAGGCCGCGTGATATGTTATAAGTATACAATGGTTTTCATTTTGTTACTTTACACATAGAATTAGCGCGTGTCCTATGAAAGTGCAAAGCCCACTGTGGTCACATAGTTCGCAGTGGCCTATGGCCGGCCCTGCAAAATAGCGGCGTATGCTACGCTGTGGGTCGACTAGTATACACATAATATTTTAAAATCATAATACTATCCTTATATCTTCGGGCTCTAGACGATTTGATAAAATAAGCTCTTAAAAATAATTATCTGAATGAAGTATTAACATCCCTCTTCAATGTTCTCAGGGTCAAACAAGCACTTCGGGTTTTATGGCCAATAGCAGAATTCTATAAGGTACCTTCGTCAAAAGCTTAATCCATATTGTAGGAATCAGATACTTTTGTAACTCTGATTTGATCCCCACCGACATTACGTACTGCGAAAGGTGCACCGCCAAGAACTAGCCTGGACGTGAATGTTGACATACAAGAAGAGAACGGAGCTCCACCCAAGTCTAGGGCTGATAAAGAGGCTGTGCTCAAGGCAGACATAGTTACTATGTGTTTGGGATGTCCTCCATGTGAAGAAATATCTGTATATCCTTGAGTTGCCTCCCTTCAATTATTACAATACTTTAATACCGAGACATTGATCAGTCTTAGAAAGATGCATGACGCGTAGGACGTAATCATCTTCTGTTCTGAAGTAAGGTCTGTATTATAGAACATAATATAAGAAGATGTCAAAACAGTGACTTACTCTTGGAATGACTCCTAAACCTTGATTAGTTTCCTGTTTAAACCAGATACCCTACCCAATGAAAAATATATCCTAATTTAAGTGCACCTTCAGTGTTACTAATGACAACAAAAGAACAGGAAGATACTGTAGCTACGGAACTATGGGTTTGAGGTATAGGCGGAAGAATACATTTTCAGTGTTCCGGTGTCGTTTCTTTTTTAAGAACTTTTATACTAAATTTGAAGAGGTTTAACTCTCTATGAAGGGTACCATTGAATTGAAACGTGTTGATCCCATCGACGCCCCTGCTCGTCAATACATTAACACCGATAGCGCCTGATCTCCGACACTATTTGCCGCGCTCAGTTAGGGGGCTATTTGTCCCAATCGTCAGGGGACGCAACTGGCACGTGACTCTGCAGATTATCTCATCCTGCAAGCATTGTTTCCTTTTGACGGTCGTTTAAGTGGGTAGGTGAAGTGGGTGAGTTTGGCCTCCGATTGTCTGACCGCTGGGGTGTGCGTGTGTGCGCCCGCGTGAGTATTAATAGACAAGAAGAAGGGAGATAATGTCTGTATTTGCATGGCACATTGTCTGTATTTGCATCGCATCGATGGGCAATAGCCAAACAAATACATATTGATACTGCTCTGATAAAGTATTTGAGGGAGGGGGTAGGTGGACAGAAACATTCCACAGGGCAGATTTGTGTGTGTGTGTGTGTGTGTTCGCGACGGAGTGCCAAAAAATGATACGTAGTATAGAAAAAGTCACTTTGGCGCGCAAAACAGATTAATATTGATCAAACAACTAATGAAATTATTGGGACAGATCAATCACTGGGTCGATATCATGTCTAGAGCTGTTCCAGAAAATAAAGGGAAAAAAAAAAAAAAGAAATATAATTGGTTCTTTTCGATATCATTCTGAATAGAAAATTCATGTTGTAACATCTATTAACTATTTTAACCTTAGCTAAAACGGGTATCAGCTAGTATTAGTACAATAAAAAGATATAATTTACTGTAATATATAGATACTATTTCAAAATATAAATCTTATTATAAATTTACATTTAAATACTATTATACAAAATATAATTTACTGTAGAGAAATGAAATTTAGAAAAAAAATTATCTTATAAATTTAAATTGAAAATGACATATATTTAAAGTAAAATTTAATCTAATGTAATAAAGTAATTATAGCTAATCTTAAAAATTGCATTCCCATTCCATGCATTCAACCATTCACTCAAGCACAGGCTCACCGCCACCCAACAAGATACGGTCCCACCCACAAACTTCAGCCTTTTTTTTTCTTTTTGCTCCAGTCAGTATCTATTGTAATATATATATATCTATTTCATTTCGCGCCCATTTCATATACGTTTGTTTGGTTAGGGAGTGAGAGTTGTCTACACTTGTGTTATTTTCCTATCTAGTGTTGCTCTATTTCCCTTTTTGATACCATAACAAAATAATTACTTAACAATAATTAATTAACTAATCGGTTAATTTTTTTATTTATTCATGTTTCGTTACGTACAAAAAGATTCCAGAATGGCTGTGTGAGAAATAAGTACAAAAATTGTACCAGACAGATAGACAGATAAGGCATGTGAGGTGAAATCCCAAGTCAAGTAACTTTGTTTTATTTAGGCCTACGGTTAACCGTTTGAGTTTATAGACAAGTATGATTTTAACTATAGCTAAAAAAGACAAACTATTTTGTAAAGGAATAATTTTAAAAAAAAATGAATATCGAAAGAAATGGTTGGAAAATGTAATGAACCTTAGAATCAAAAATCACATCGTTACTTGTCGACATTTTGATTATAATAAAATAGTCCTAATCATAATACAAAATACATTTATTCATCTTACAAACCGTGAGTCATTTTTTGCAATCTTTGCCTGTGAATGTTTCATTTCTTTTCTCGTTGATGACATCTTGAAAAGAGCCTAGGGTTCTCAGGCTTTCCTCCTCCTTGTCCAGGTCTTGCAGTGCCTCCCCAAATACGATTCCTACTAGAGCAACATTCTCAGTGTTCTCCTTGTCAAGGAACTGTTGCTTTAAACAAGCTCTGCGAGCATCCTCCAGCAAGCTGTATCAATAGCTTTCTTTTCCAAAACCGCGTTACGTATCTCCTCGGCTCTGTTGATCTGGCGAAAGACCTCCTCAACCGATATCAAGAACTCACAACATTTACATATTTTATGGAATTCAAAATGAAAACAAAAAGTGATTATAATTTTCTACAAGGCGGAAAATATCTTTTTGGTTTATCCGGTTTTAAAGAAAAAAAAATTTTTGAGCTTTATTTGGGTTTCAAAATTGTATAAAAATTTATTTTGCTTTTTAATCACCGCAGAATCAAATTTTCTAAAGATCTTCCGTTTTTTTTCCCCTAATAAGTTGACAAAAGAGAAGCTTAATGTTCTTTCTATGACAATGTTTTGGTTCATTGTGAAAATCTCCAATAATATAAAACGGTTTCGTTATAAGATCTGTTTGAATGTTTTGTGTGTAAAGTCCTAATCAATGATTTAGATGTAGTCAAAGATTTTTATTTTTTTAACGAATCTTTACGAAGACAATAGACGCCATGTTTAATTTGCGTCACTTCCGTGTAGACTAGATTTAGATAGAGATCAATGCTTCCGATATAAATGCCTAAAGGCATCTGTACTCTACGGGAAGATTGTGTGCTTAGTGCCGGAGAAAAGTGAAAGGGGGGTGGGGCATTATAATGCTGGGCGTCAGAGAATGCAACTTTTTTTCCTCTTTAAACTTGCAGACAATGGGCTAAACAAGTCTGTACGATGTCTTAAACTGTTCATTTCTGCCCGTTTCATTGAATGATGAAAACATTACAAACAGAAGTGCGACACCCTTATGATGGCTGCCTGGTCTGCGCGCTGGACTGTCGTTTGGATTTATTGATGGTCCAGGGTTCAAACCCTGCCCGCACCCATCCCCCGTCGTCCTGTGGGAGGATTGGACTAGGAGGTAAACTATCTTTCAACTCTGAAGGAACATACGAAACATGTAAAACATTTTTAAAACATTTTACAAATTTACAATCCAAATAAAATCTAAGGGTCTGCTGTAGTCTGCTGGGGCCTTTATAATAATTAAAATAATAAAAAAAATATTTAGGCCAATTTAACCAGAAGTGCGTTATCCAAGGCAAAAGACAGAGAGGAATGGAGAAAGACGATTAATAGATCTTGTGTGTTGCCCCAGCGGTTCAACAGACTAAAGGTTAGGTGAAAGTGAAGATGAAGCTTTCCAAGGCAAAAAAAAAATGTCTTTAAAAAAAAATTATGGTGTTGAAGACTTTCGAATTTATACATAGATAATGGAAGCTGAGCCTTGATGGTAATCACTGTTACAATTGTAGAGAAAGGAAGGTGCTCATGATATTTGTATTGGTTAGTATATCAATAGGTGTTCCGATGGTTAAAACAGCGATGTCAATAATTGTGTTAGATTGTAGTGGTTAAAATAGTGTTGTCAATGATTGCTATGGTTCAAATGGGGGTGTCAATGGTTGTGATGGTTAGGATGGTTGTGTCAATGGTTGTGAACGTTAGGATGGTGATGTTAATGATCGAGATGGTCAGAATTGTGATATATATATATATATATATATATATATTTATATATATATATATATATATATAGTTAGGATGGTTAAAATAGTGATGCCAATGATTGTGATGATTAGAATGGTGATATAAATAGTTACGGTGGTTAAAATAGTGATGTCAATGATTAAGAGGGTAAAAAAGTTAAATGATTGTGATGATTCAAATGGTAATGCCTAAGATTATTATGGTTAGAATTGTGATGTCATTGATTGTGATGGTTAGAATGGTGATGTCATTGATTGCAATGTTTACAATGTTGAATTTGATGATAATGATGGTCAGAATGGTTATGTCAAAAATAACGATGGTAAAAATGATTATGTTGATTGTGATAGTTAGAATGATGATGTCAGTGATTGCGATGGTTAAAATAGAGATGTCAAAGATTGTGATGGTTAGAATAGTGATGTCAAAGATTGTGATGGTTAGAATGGGGGATGTCAAAGATTGTGATGGTTAGAATGGGTGATGTCAAAGATTGTGATGGTTAGGATGGGTGGTGCCAAAGATTGTGATGGTTAGGATGTGTGGTGTCAAAGATTGTGATGGTTAGGATGGGTGGTGTAAAAGATTGTGATGGCTAGGATGGTTGGTGTCAAAGATTGTGATGGTTAGAATGGGTGATGTCCATAGTCAGGAAGTATGTGTATGTGATGATGAGGAGCAGACAGGTAAAAGTTTAATACTCACTTGCGTTAATAAGAAAGTTGTACTGGTACATTCCGGCTGAGTCCATGACTCCAAAGACCAGGAGGAGGAAGAGTGCTAGCAGTGTCATCTTGACCTTTCCCTCAAGCGGATTAAGCTGCTGCTGCGGAGAAGTAAAAGCCACGGTTGAATGAGTGCTTACACGCTACACTAAGGGAGTGCACTTTATTGGACAGGTGCTAGAAGACAGGTGGTGTATGATAGTATGTGTACTTTATATGATAGGTGATAGTAGGCAGCTGGTGTCAGATAGCTATCGAGAGAGAGAGAGAGAAAGAGAGAGAAAAAGAAAGGAAGGAAGAAGAAGAGAGAACACAAAAGAGAGTATAGTGACAGAGATAGAGGCCAATAAATAGTGAGAACGGGAAAGAGAGACATAGAAGTATAAAGATCGAGTAGATTTGGAATAATTCTTAATATGAATTCAGTTTCTATTCTTTTTTTTTTTTGTAAGACAACTATTTTATAATTCAATGGAACTCAGGTCAAAATGTTTCTTTTTTGGTCCATTTTGTTTAGCTCTTATCCTATCGACAGTCTCAATGACTATAAAACTGACTAAAACATCCGTGTACTGTTTCTGGTGGTGGATTTTTAGGAGAGGGAAGTGAAATCTATAAATAATAAATCTATTAATGTATCCGGAGTACATGAAACGAAAGTTTTTAAGAAATTATAGATTTTTTTTTTAAACCATGCTTATTTTTTGAACATTTTAAAAATCTTTCCTCTTTTAAGCTTGCAAACTTTGGATAAATTCAGGACAAAAATGGAACTTAGACCCGAATACAAAACGGCTCTAACGATTTTGCAAGAAGTTGAACAGTTTATACATATTTTGTTGAAAAACAAATTCAACCTATTTAGCTACACTGTAAAAATAATAGTTTGATTGTTATTGGAAATATTCACGATACATTTTACAATGTCAAAAACGCTAAAGTCGAACTTCAAAATTGCAAACTATATAAAAGTTACAAACGCAATAGCTTTAGAATTTAAATCTGCAGTGTTAACTGTCGGACGGCACTGTATAGAAACTTTAAATTTTATTGCTTAACAACACCTCCTTTACTCTGTACACCGGATACACCAAAACGCTTTCCCCACCGAACATGAAAGGGGAAAAAATCTATATTTACAACTCTATATCTCAATAATGTAGAATTTATTTCCCTTCTTTAATATCGAAGAATATAATTAATTACCAATAATTAATTTACTAATTGGTTATTTTATTTTATCCCTGTTTTGTCAGGTAAAATAATTGTGCAAAGTTTCAACTTGATTCGAGAATGGGTGTGTGAAGAATATCGTGTTCACAATTAATTACAGACAGACAGACATACTTGATATAAGCTTTGTAAAAATAGAAGTCAACACTTTTCATGTAGAGACAAAATAATAGGTTCATTAAACAAAATTCTAAGCGAGTTTGGAGTTTACTAAGGACGTCTTCGCTGTGTCGTGTACCGATCGGCCACAACACCCCAATTAGCTAGGCACAGGAAGTGAAACACCTATTTATAATTAGGAAATCTTAAGCTAAATATACATTGTTTGCAAGCATACATTTAGATTATGATCGTTACAGACATATGTGCGTTTTATTTATTTTTTTGAAACATTAAGGCAAAATTTTATACATTAACTATGACAGGCATTGTTAGCGATAGTCGCAGTAAAATAGAAAGCATGTATCTTTTTGAAGTATTTATGACATGCGACAGTTGTACAGTTGATCAGCTTAGTTCTAGAAAAATTATATGATAATGTAACTTTTAGAAGCTCTGCAGAATCAAAACTTTTAAGATCAAATTTTCATTTGATCGGACCAATAAAAAATTATCTTATCTTATCTTATCTTATCTTATGTCTGTAGCTCATTTTCTTCAAAATATTTAGTTCGCAACATTAAAAAATCTTCAGCGTCCTTGACATTGCTAGTTTATCGTGAAAATTTGCCATACACCTGGAGTGAATTGCTAAATTATTACTGATGGTCTTATACTATATACATGTATTGTTGTTTTGTTTAACACGGTGAAACTAAGCAATGGAGGATAATGATGGATTTATACTTCAGATGGAGATCGACAATTTCTAGATCTTTCGATTTGTATCACAGATGTTCATCCTTATCGATGAGATGCGGTCAATGATATTATCTCAGACCACTGGACGACGGCTACTGTTAAACAGAACCTAGTATCGTAGCAACGCAAAGTGATAGACTGTGCTATTTGTCTCGCAAATTTAAGGGTCACCGATAGTATTTGAATGGGCCATTTTAGTGACCCTGTGTTAAATCACTTGATCTCCGTAGATTAGGAAACATACAACTTGACTGAAGAATTTTTAATTTAAAAAAATGTTTACGACGTACACAATAACAACAGGTCTGTTCAAGAGAAATAGTTCTCGTTCTTTAGCCAAATTTAAATTTTATTATTTTTTTAATTTTTTACTTTAAAAAATTATAACGGTCAAACTTGAAATTTCCCAGGGCGGCCAACGAGCTAGTAATTCTTTTCTCAGCGATATAAATCAACTTTTAAATCGTTATAAGATCCGTGTCCAGGTTACATCCTGGTTCCACCCATCCAAGTTCATCCATGAAGTTTTGACATGAATAGATGTATGGTAAAAAAGAACTTTTTTTTGGCTGATCTAGATCTAGATATTATGAAAGCGATATTTGGCAGTAGGCCTAATAGTAAATCTGTCGTAAAAATAGATGTCTGAGTTCGCAAACAGAGTCAATAGTAAAACGAAATCAATGAGCAATGTTATGAAAGGTTTAGAGAGAAGACAGATTCAATGAAATAGCGGCATATAGTTGTGCTTCTGATGATGTTGTCATTGGTAATGATGACGAAGATGTGATGGTACTTATTGTGCTGTTGCTGGTGAAGGTAATCGAGAGGTACGAAAATGCGTGACCTCCTTACTCGGTCAGACTGTATCAGCGCTATTCGTCGACAGGGAACGTGAAAAGGATCTTATAGGATCTTATAGAAGACTATACGTTTTTATTGTTACTATTACTATATAGTACTCTACTACTCTTGTGTATTATTATTTTTTTATTATTATGCAAATGTGGAAAGCGTGGTCAAGAGGCTAAGTGCGCTTGAACTTGGCTTGTCTTGGCTACCTAGAAGGGGGCTCGAGGTTCGACACCCGACTCGGGCAGAGTTGCGTTTACTGTGCGCCTATAGGCAGCACGGAAAACCAACTCCTAGATACCCTTCCCCCCCAACTGGTCTCACAAATGAGATTGGACCAAAGCGCTCTGAGCTATGAGCATGAAAGTAGCGCTATATAATAATACTGTAATACAATTGTTTTTATGACGAGTGGGAGAAACAAAAGTGTTCAATTATCTAAGGGGACAAAACCCTAAATATTTAGCCATATATGTAAATATTGAAGAATTAATTTTACCTGATCGTAGGCTAACACATCATGATCCATATGCTATCACATCAGCCTTTATATGCTAACACAACTGTCTCTACAGACTCTATGCGCAAACAAAATAGCTTCTACACTGAGACCAGATGACCATGCCAAAATAACTTCGAAGAAGGCAGTATGACCACGACTCTTCAATGGTATGAAAGCTTCCAGACTAGCCCAAACTCTAGCGAAACTGTCCCTGGTCTAGTCACACTTGTTTCTCTTGCTCAACCAACTAGCTCAAAGTCTTCATGGCAGGTGACAAGAAGGTGCAGAGGTCAGATTATGCTGTAAAAACTGTACTGACGTTGCGACTACAGAAAAAGGATACAAATTACGTCACATGCCCAAATGAAATAAAAATACAATAAAGTATCATCTCCAACACACTTCACGACATTAAAGTATCATCTCCAACACACTTCACGACATTAAAGTATCATCTCCAAAACACTTCACGACATTAAAGTATCATCTCCTACACACTTTACGACATTAAAGTATCATCTCCTACACACTTTACGACATTAAAGTATCATCTCCAACACACTTCACGACATTAAAGTATCATCTCCAACACACTTTACGACATTAAAGTATCATCTCCAACACACTTTACGACATTAAAGTATCATCTCCAACACACTTCACGACATTAAAGTATCATCTCCAACACACTTTACGACATTAAAGTATCATCTCCAACACACTTCACGACATTAAAGTATCATCTCCAACACACTTCACGACATTAAAGTATCATCTCCAACACACTTCACGACATTAAAGTATCATCTCCAACACACTTTACGACATTAAAGTATCATATCCAACACACTTCACGACATTAAAGTATCATCTCCCACACACTTCACGACATTAAAGTATCATCTCCAACACACATCACGACATTAAAGTATCTACAAGAGACTGTAATTTCGTTTAGTTTACTTTAGCAATATCAGTCTTGGCTCTATTTACCTCACCAATTTGTCTTCTATTTTACATGTATTTTTACCAAGAATTCCATCAATCTTGTACTAGTTAAAGGAAATAAAAATGTCAAAAGTCAGTATAATATTAGTTTTTTTTACAAAGCTTTATATCAACTCACTCTGTCTGTCTGTCTGTCTGGTCTAAAAATTTTACAAGTCATTTCTCCCACATCCATTCTTGGATCAAGTTGAACCTTTGCACAGCTATTCATTGTTGTAAACAAAACATAAATCAATAATAACAATAACCAATTAGTTCATTTGTTAGTCTTAACAGATTAATTTTGTTTTATATCGATAGAGTAGAGTTTGAGTTTTTGGCACATCGGCACAATTTAGGCCATGTTGCGCCCGGATAGAGTAGAGAATTAAGTCGTTCGATATAAAATGCAGACTACCTTTGGATGAATAGCTCAGTGGCAAAGTACGTTGGCGAATTAATGCTCGCGTTCGAATTCCGACCCGAATTGCTTTTAATAATAGCATTTAGGCCAATTTATCAATAAGAATACATCATAATTTATGTAGAGTGCACAAACATTCAGAAAACACTGTTTCTCTTTCCCACTTTATAATCACTAAACTTAATCGGTCACTTGAAGTTAACAATGAACAATGGAACAGGTGATCAACTATCGCATAGGGACTCTGGTTATGGCAGAACGTCTTGTTAATAGATCAATAGAATCTCAAAACTTGTGAGTAATGTGGTGAACGACCTCGTGAATTAAAAAAAAAAAATTTAGCTGATAATCTTAACGGTGCTAAGTCATTTTAATTTCAAACGAAATTTACCAATTTAAGAAAACATCACTGCTTTGAAGCCTGGCACTACGTGTGTACATTTGCATGTGTGTATGTGTGTGTGTGTGTGTCTGTCTGTCTCTGTGCTGACATGTCCCTGCTCCAGGCTACTATGGCAGGTACTCACAGAGTACTTGACCTGAACGTTAGAAGCTTCTGTCACTGCGACCTTCGCCTTATCAACAACGTTCATCTTCTCAAGTAGTCACTTCGTTTTCTTTTTTTTTTTTCACGACTGCACGTTGTGTGTCTGTGCGTCTGTGCGTGTGTGCGAGGTAAATAGGGGGGAAGTACTTAGTTTGGATGAAAGGAACGATTGAGAGGGGGATGGGGGGGGGGGGGTTACAACATGCCAGGTAAGCCAGAAGTCTTAAAACCAGAAAGCCTGGCTACGTCTGGATGTCGTGTTGATGACCTCAGACAATAAACTTGCTGAAAACATTTGCAGGTCTGACACTTTAAATTTACCCCCAACATTAATGAATGCTTCAACACAAAAGGCAATAAATCTTTTATTTCGAACATCTTGGTATTTTTAGTGATGCGAATCGACAGATAATAATCTACACACCTCTACGTTATCTTACCTTATAAAATACAGACGTTACTTCAAAAAAAGAAGATGATTACGTCCTACGCGCCATGCATCTAGTCATGCATGTTAACCAATGACTTCAATTCTGACAAGTCACTGGTTTTCCTGGCTAGCTCAGGCAACCCATTCGATGCTCTAATAGCACTAGGGAAGAAGAAGGAGTTTTACAAATTTGTCCTAGCACATGGGACGAGGAATGTGCCTTTATTTTTGTGTCTTTCAGAGTATTTTATTAAATTTTGTTTTTGTATTTGAATATTATGGTTCAGTGTTTTGTGTATAATTGCTACTTTGCTTTTTTTTTTGAGTCTTCTGTCCACTAGTTAAGAAACGCTGCTTTCTTACTGTGTGGTTGGTTTTACATAATACTGTTACAAATGAACAGTGATAGGTAGAGGTCAACGTATGACCCCGGCTAGATGACACAGCAGCAAGTGTTCTCTGGAATGTACATGTATAAACAAAGACAGGATGTGACGTGTCCTTACGTGTTATTCCAGAAGGTACTAGCAATGTCCAGTGACAGATAGAGGTCACAACTTGTGACCCTGGCAAGATGACACCGTAGCCGATGTTTTCTGGAATCTACATGTATAAACAAAGACAGGATGTGACGTTTCCTCACGTGTTATTCCAGAAGATACTAGCAGTGTTTGTGCAACTTTGGAGGAGTGATTAGGGACTCTATATAAGCCAGAAAGTTAATGTGAAAATCAGTCGTGAGTGAGCCGTTACAGTCGATACAGACGATGTAAGACGTGTGCGGTTCTAGTGGAAGAGAAATGTGTACGACTCGATGCAAGTTAACTAGGGTAGAGTTAACTGGAGTGGACTACTGTCGTTAAAGTCTATACAGCGAACTACAGTGGACTTCAGCCGTTCAGTCGATACAGTCGATGTAAGACGTGTGCGGCTCTGATTCGGTAGACTTGAGTAAGACTTGGTTCAGCTTTGGGAGACCTGGAGCGACACTGGGAAGTGTGTCGTTGGTCTGTTCTGTGGAATACGGCTCGATGCAAGTTGAGAAGAGATGAATTGCAACGAAGTGAAAAGATGAATTGCAACGAAGTATAGCTAACTGTAAACTGACAGATATTGTACAGTCTTCTACGCTACATGTTACAGTGGCGAATTGTTAGAGTTAATAGTCATTAAAGTTATATGAAACTGAAAGTTGAGTCGTCAAGTTCTTTGCAGTGTTTTTATTTGTGTGCCTACTAGTACATTTAGCCAGAAGATTCAGAAATACGTAACAATACGGATGTTCCTTCAGAGTTAAAAGATAATCTACTTCCTAGCGCATGTCTCCAGCACGACGGGAGATGACAGAGAGAAAGATATGAACCCGGGCCATCGAGACGACCAAAACACAGAGCGCATACCGCACGACAGTGCAGCCATCCCCGCCGTATCTTATCTTATATATTATTATATGGGCCGTTACTTCATAGAAGAAGTCAATTACATCCTACGCATTTCATGTGTCAATCTTGTCATATATGTTAATCAATGACTCTGGTACGTCGTTGGTTTTCCTGACTGATTCAGGCAACCCATTCCATTCTCTAAAGGCTCTCGGGAAGAAGAAGCACTTGTACGAATTTGTTCTAGCATATGGAATAAGAGATATGCCACTATCGTTGTGTCTGAGTATTTTGTTTTATTCTGTTTTATTTTTCTATTCGTAAATAATGGCTTAATTTTTTTATGCACTATAGCTACTTTACTTTTTATTTTTCTGTCCTAAAATATGTGTGGCTACTGGGGTTATTATCCATATTTAAGTAACGTAGATCAATATTTTTATGGATTCTAATGTAACCAAGTTGTGTTATTAGTAATGAGTAATTGTAGCTTAATGAAAAGCCATTTTAAGAATAGTTAGAAAATACATAAGTGTATGCAGAGTGAACCAGAAATATTTCTGTCCTGGGTTAAGTTTCTGAGAAAAACAGGATTGGATACTATCGGTACCAGTAATAGAAGAAGTTAGTTTTGATCTTAGGTCAAAGCTCATAGAAACAAAGAGAAAGTAGAACTAACACCTTGATAGATGTTTTTTTACATAACATTCTCTTTGTTTTGACTTGTTTTGAAAGAGTTACAAAAAAGGAATCAACCATCTCATGAGTGTAAACAGAATCTCAAAGTATTGAAACAAAATAAAAATCTCTTCAGAGAGCAGAAATATATCTCCAAGTTCTCCTTTCTCTTTCTCTCTATCTGTTTCTTTCAGTGAGAAAAGAGAGATAGAAATGAAAAACGAGAAAAAGAGACAAAAGTGAAATGAGAGGCACGAAATAGAGACATAAAGAGAGACAGAGACAGAGAGAGAGACAGAGAGAGACAGAGAGAGAGAGAGAGAGTCGAGAGGAAAAGGAGCATGAACAAAAAAGATAGAAAGAGATTAAAAAAGAAAAGAAAGAAAATTGATAGAAAGTAAAAGAGACGGTAAGAGAAAAGAGAAGGTCAGGAAAAGAGAGAAAGTGAGACAGAGAACAAAGAAATATATTTAAAAAAATACTTTAAAAAAAGATTTTTTCTAATAAATCTAAATTTTCATAAGAGCGATTAATTTACACTTAATAACCAAAGGTTTAAATACAAAACTACTCATATACAATTCTAATGATAGGTCTATAGATCTAGACTATTCTAGACTAAGAAGACGGTGCTCGGAATGTTCCTGAGCGTCTAGATATTTATTTAACTCTTTAATGCCTACATGCAAAAATGCCGGCTGACGTGTCCGTTCAAGATAAAAGATTCTCAGACCAAATTTAATTTTCGAAGATAATATTTAAAAAAAAATAAAAGAGCCATTTTAGAGTTTTCCCAGTATGGCCAGTTATATAGTAATTCATTTCTCCATCTACATTTAAATTTCTACGAAAGTCGTTAAAGCCGATTTCGAGGTTCTTTTTTTTTTTGCAAGCAGAAAAGGTAAAAAGATAGACCAGAAAGAGTTCAAAGAGACATTAATTGAAAGAGATATGAACAGAAAGAGATATGAACAGAAAGAGATATGAACAGAAAGAGATATGAACAGAAAGAGATATGAACAGAAAGAGATATGAACAGAAAGAGATATGAACAGAAAGAGACATGAATAGAAAGAGACGGGAATGAATGACTACAGAGAAAATAAGAACAAAAAACTTTCTTTCTCGGCGTCTATTTTTATCTTTGACTTGACTAACTTCCGATACACTGAACCATAATGCCAGCAGTTGTAGTACGCTTTTCTGTTAATTGCTCTAACATGGCCAGGTACTCCAAAGAAACAGCGGTGTGTTTTTTTTTTTGTTTTTTTTTTGTTCTGTATTTCACAAGTAATTAACACAGAAACATATCTGGCAGCCTTTGAAACTACATTTCGTTATCAAACGTACGACTTGTTTGGATTTATCGAAGGGTTCGGTTCAAAACCACGGTGCATGGCCTTGCAAAGGTGTACAAGCAACAGGTGGGAATAACAGACGTAGATGAAGACAGGGCGTAGGTGTTTATGTATAAATCTATACTTGAGGGAGAAAGAAAGAGAGAGCTATGTTGATGGGGGTGTTGGTGGAGGAATTGAATTTCATGTGCAATCATCTTTTTGAAGACGAGAGATGTTTGACGAAAGTTAACTCCCCTGCACAAGATTACTTCAACTGGAAATTTGTGTTTCATGAATACAGAATTAATTAGTTTATGCAGAAACTTTACAAGCGAAGGAACAAAATGAATTCAGGGAATAAATCATCAAAACATTTAAATCGAATTATTCAGCAGTTGCTAATGATGAAGACATAAAAGAGGCCTAAAGCCCAAGGATTCCTATGATGATAAAGCTCAAATTGAATAGTGCAATCTCTGAGGTTTCCTTTTAAAAAAATTAATAACGTTTTAATGATAGGGTCTGTTTTCGAGTCTATACATTAAGGTGGGGTGCAGTATTACGCGTGGCTACGCAGTCAAATCTGTGACCTACATGTTTTGCCACATCCAGCGCAAACATATGTATGCCGGTAGTTGGTTTAGGCACTCCTTTCGCCGTCTTAGTCTGTCCTTGGCAGTAGATTGCCTTTTGGTCTCAAAGGCTGTTTCCGCGGACTTTGTTAGAAATCTCCAACTGTCTCGTTCGGAAGCCGCCTGCTGCCAGGCGTTCTCTTCAGTTAAAGCAAGCAGGCGCCTAAGCTGGTCTTTAATGAGGGAACTACGACACACGGTGTCGCCACTGCTTAGAGGACGAAGAAACAGTAGACCACATTCTTTATGAATGTCGCGTTCTGCATAAAGGGCGATCCGGACAAAGAAATGAAAGAGAGATAACTGGTTCTTGTGCGGCATTTGGTCTGTCCTTGTACAGGGACAAGGCGACCTTACAACTCACTGCCAGCTTCCTTTCCCGTGCTCTGAGGGAGTAATCTCAGCATGGTTCGTTACTCATTGGGTTTCTGATTCGGTCCCTAATGCGGTTTTGAGTGGTAACTATGTCCACAGACCACCTTTCAGCTCACCCAAAAAAAAAAAAAAGATTGCTCTTGGCAAACGATCACCCCCATACGAAATATATGTCCTGACCAGCCTAGCTTTTTTAAACTATAACCAGTCTCTCTATACCGTCCATGACAAAAACATCGCTATTTATAGTGCGGTCTTGCCATCGTATTACCATGATGGAGGGCAGACATCTTTGGTGAAGGCTTCCTGTATAGTAAGGATGAGAGAGATTGCCACTGCTTGGTAGACACGCTCGCTTGAAGGAGTCCGTTATATGCTTACGGACTACCTTAACTTTAACCATAATAATTTCCTAACCTGTGTCAGGACCTGATCTGAGTCGGATGTTAGTTAGTGTGTGATTTGGTTATTTCTTTATAGAGTAAGAAGATTCTCATTATTCCTAAGTGTGTGCTTAAAGTATTTGGTAATATTGGGTTTTCTGACGACACATAGCTATCGTACATCATTGAATCTAGTCTAAGCGGCCTTGACATTTGTTTCAGGCATATTGAAACATCTTGATAATATTGTGTCATTATATATTATATGTAAACCACGTATGTTTATGAATAAATATTATTTTTTTTTAGTGTTATTTATAATAAGAAATAACTAATATCGAGGAATAGACCACCTTGACGTCTCCCTTATGTCGAATATAATTAGAGAATCATACACTAACAGAGCCATGGGTGTTAAACACACAGCCCACCTGCACCAATATATTTTTAAAGGACCAGCACTCCTTTAGTATCACACCTATAATACTTTTTCACTTTTAATGATCTACAGTACGGGCATCGTATTACAGCCCCCCCCCCCCCCCCCCCCCAAAAAAAAAACTAAGGGTTGTTAACGCCGGAAGTGGTAATTGTTTTAAGCCCATCATTACCTTTAAAATACTTCCAATGGCACGCGTCTCAAATAGCCTCTGACAATCAGTCCAACTCCTGGCCTTCATGGGTGGTTCCGGCGGAACCGTCACCTCTGAAAGGAGAAGGGGCAAAGGCGAGCAACTATCGACTAAACCAGCAAGCTTCGGGCAGGAGAGTCTCCAGACTTGGTTGGCTGTCGACCTAGGAGAAGGTAAACTCTGAGCCCCAACCTCCGCTGCCCTGCGGCAATACCCAAACTCAGATAAGGCTTCGGGAGACAACCCTGAGGGAAAAAAATCAGAAGCTGGTGACCCTTTGGTAGATTCTGGCACGCTGTGATACAGCCTAGCAGAGCCTGCGGCGCTACTGATCCCAGACTGAATCGGATGTTCCGTTCATTTGGTCACATCAACTGCGCGGAGAAGGGGGGAACTGCTGTGTGGGCAACATCGTTCCGACCATAAACCATCCCTGGCTTTCATCTCGCTAGTTCTAGATTATAGATGAACCATGAACCATGAACCACAGTTGTTCTACGACTGAAGGAGGCCAACTAAGAACACAACTAGATCTAAGTTCTTTACAACCTGTCAAGCATATTTGGCCTAATATTAATCTTAAATATAAACACAGCTATAATACTGAACATTAACCCTAAATTTTAAAAAAGCTACCCTTCTCCCATCATATTTAGAACATCTCTCTGATAATCAGCCAATCAGGTACTTCGGAATGTCCACGCGCGCGATGACGTCAGGGCAGTCATGCGCGTTTATCTTCGAGCCTATTCAAATTTAAACAGGGGAAGTCATTCTAATTAAAATGGTTTACTTTTGTTACAGTCTCGGCTGCTGCAGGTATTTGTTGTTTTAATTCGCCTACGCTTTTTTGTCTAAATATTTGCAGACATCGAGATCTACTTCCAATATAAAAAAAAGGCAAGAAAAAGCTTCAAAGTAGTGTATACCACGAAAAAACAAATGGCTGTCACTTTTACGAAACATAAGACTTCAACGGTGTGGGGGGGGGGGGGGGGGGGGGAAGAGGAAAGGAGCTGAGTAGCAGAACACTTGACTTCCAAACCACTGGAGACTTCGGCTCGAATCTAGATGAGGTCTCTGATTTTAAATTTCGGGATCATTATGACGCCACACAACTTTAACGGGTACCTAACATTAATTTCTAAAAGTCTGGTCGTTGTTCCGGCCACATGACAACCTCATTAACAGCCGTCCATAGAAAAACATTATTTTCAATCTAGAAACACAGAATCAACATAGAAGATCGTGCCTTTTCTTGTAAACGGGGAGTGGTGGACAAGGGGTAAGGCGTTTGGCCTCAGAACGACTGATTCTCGAGTTCGAATTCCGATGAAACTTTTTGAACTTTTTTAGGATGTCCAAGATTTCATCCAACACAAATAGGCACATGAAATACGTTGTGGCGGTTGGTAAAAAAAAAAGGTCCTAATTTCGCTGGGTGGGTCATGTAGTACGTATGTCAGACAATCGTTTTCCCAAACGACTTCTTTAATGGAAGCTGTGTGCAGGAATGCGCTCTCGAGCGGGTCAACACAAGCATTACAAAGACACCCTTAAGGCCTATCTCAAATAATGTGAAATTGACATTCACAGCTGGAAACTCTAGGTCCCTGTCTCCATAGCTCTTTATTGCGGGAAGCCGTTTTGCATCATGTGTCCATTAGCTGTACATCACATTATCACCCATATAACTTTACATAACCTGCTCTGTAGTTTTGCTTAATCTGTCCAATAGCTTTACATCATCTGCCCTATTGCTGCACATTATATCTTACGATCCTTTCACTTGTCTGGACCAGTTGGGAATGACGCGAGGGGGTGAGAGATGGGGATACTTGGGTGAATGTTGCCGTGATCGTTTTTTTTTAATGCATTTTATGTTTTTATTTCTTCTTATGTTGTCAGGTACAAGAAATAATTGTGCGCAATCTCAGTTTGATCCTAGATTTAGTGAGGGGGGAATACGTGTAACAGACAGGACAGACAGACAGGACAGACAGACAGACAGGACAGACAGACAGACAGGACAGACAGACAGACAAGACAGACAGGACAGACAGGACATATAGGACAGACAGACAGGACAGACAGACAGACAAGACAGACAGGACAGACAGACAGACAGACAGACAGACAGACAGGACAGACAGACAGGACAGACAGACAGACAGGACAGACAGACAGGACAGACAGGACAGACAGACAGGACAGACAGACAGACAGGACAGACAGACAGGACAGACAGACAGACAGACAGACAGGACAGACAGACAGGACAGACCAGACAGACCAGACAGAGAGAGTTGTAAAAACAGGATGGACAAGTACTGCATTCTGTCTAGCGTGCTCTCAAAGGGTCGTACAAATTACGGCATCACTGATCTAGAAATATTTAAATTTACCAAACTAAAAAAAAAAGAGAAAAAACGTTATAGATACTTTTGGTCAGGGCCAGATCTAAGGGAAGGCCATGAGACTCTCGATCTACACAAGAGTGGGGCCACCACAATAGAGCTAAAAAAAAATATTTCCAGACAGAAGCTTTAACATATTGTGTATGTTGAATTTTGTTTTTCGCAATTTACTGACAACACTTCAATTTTTTTTTTCAGTTAGCAAATTAGTCTTGGTTAAGAATTTTTATCTTATCTTATCTTATATAATACAGACGTTACTTCAAAAAAGAAGATGACTACGTCCTACGCGTCATGCATCTAGTCATGCATTTTAACCAATGACTTCAATTCTGCCAAGTCATCGGTTTTCCTGGCTTATTCAGGCAACCCACTCCATGCTCTAATAGCACTAGGGAAGAAAGAGCTTTTGTACAAATTTGTCCTAGCATATGGAACGACGAATGTTAGGTTGCAGCTCCGGATTTACGGCAGTGAGTCAACCCAGGGTAAACCCCTTCACTTACCCAAACACATATTTTTATTTCTAAAATAGGAATATTAATTGTTTTTATAAGGAAATTAAGAGTAAATTGAGATTTACTATATCTTTTTTTCTTTCATTCTGAAATATGTCATGCTTTGAAATATTAATACTATTCGAAAAAATCCTACATCAAGCCCTATACTTACTTAAATCCGGCCCTGCTTTTCGTGCATCAACAATAGCTAGATTTTTACACTAGGGCGGAAGGTTAATGTTGCTTATAAATTTGTCACATCGACAGTTTTTCTGAAATTTATAAAATGGTAGATAATCAATTTTCGTTTATTACCGCTTTAACTCGCTGCACCTGCTTGACTACATAGCCTTGAGCTTTTAGCACTCTTTCTTGAGGGTGTCAAGAATTTTTGAGAAATCGCCAAAAGAATGAGTAAAACTCCCAACCATAACATAACTAATTCGGAAACCTAATCTACAAATCCTGAAGCACACAAGAAAATGCATTTCTTAACCCATTTGCCAGGACAAAAACATTAGACCTAATTGGTTTCATGTGCTAATTCAGCCTGAATAAGGTTATCTTAATTACAGAGTTAAATATATCAATACCAATAGTGGCTCCCTTAAACATGCATTAAAGTTGACAGTTTTTTTTATACAAACATTTGAAATGTATAAGACAAAAGTAAAACTAGTTGTATAGTCTCGGTACTACTGTAACAGTAAGGGCTTATCACATCTTGTTACCACATCAGCAATAGTACTATAATATCCTAACCTAGTTAATATTCCCTTAGTTATCCAAGCAATACCAAAATAATCAAAAATATACTTCTAGACAGCCTTAGTTCGTCGACAGTTCTAGAACATCGATGAACATGTAAATATAATGTTAATCTCAGCAGTTTCTAAATCTAACTTCTCACGAGTGTTTCACACGGTCAGCACAACGAGAGCCTTTCAGTTGATAAAGGAATAAAATACAAAATAATAATTTGGAAAAATAGCATTAATAAACACTCAAAACCATACGAGATGAAGGCAATCGTTTGAAATCAAGACCTTTGGACTTAAGACCCTTTGAACTACGTTAAGAGCCAAGAGTCAGTCACCCAAACATCAAATAATGAATGACAATAGAGAGAAGGAAACTGGTGGCTGCCATCTCCATAGCCCGCCATTGAAAGAATCAGAAAAAGGTTTTCATTAGTCTAGAACAGAGTGTACTTCTTATAGGTGACCAGAGAGTACATGTGGCGTTCCCGTTAATCAGTGTTTCCCAAACTGTCTTCCGCGAAACCCAAGTGTTCTGCGAGGCCTGAATAGGTGTTCCACGGACCACTGGAATAATTAACTAGTAAGACACCACGTAAATTAATCTCTCTAATTAAAAATTATCAAAGTGTTCCACTAAATTCTCGGAATGTGCCAACGATTAGAAATCACTGCCTTAAATAATGAGTAGTTGTTTTTTTTTTTGTTATCATATGTTAGGAAGGGTGAGCCTTGAAAAGTTGGCCTAACCCAGTGATGCCCAATGTACGGCCCGCGGGCCAGAACCGGCCCGCAGTGGTTTCATTTGGCCCGTAGGTACAAAAAGTAGAAACTCCCCCCCCCCCCTTTTAAAAAGTTGAAAATGTATCTTTACCTTCGTTAGGGCCCTCGCTTTTTCTCTGATGGGTTGTTACCATGACGTTTAACGAGTGTGCGTTTATGAGTTTATGAAATGGAACTATGAATGTAGAGTCTACTAGAAAAAGTAAATGGATCTTTTTGTGGAACACATGTCAACATATTTGTTTAGTAAGTAAGTCTGACTGTTTAAAAGAACAACGCCATTATAAAACAAACATAAAGGCCTTCTTGGTTTGAGCCGCGATTGGTTAAACTGCGCCAAGATATTGGAGGATCGATGGGAATATTTACCAAAAAGAGAGAAAAAAAAGTTGGTGGTAAAGGTAGCTACAATGTTGCTAACATTTTAGTTAGAGAAATGAAGCTATTTTTAGACGCGTGAAAAATAATATACTTTAAATATCCCATTAAATTAAATGTAAGTATTAGATCCATTTGTTTTAGATCGTTTCAGGTGAATTTTGATTTCATTTTTTTGCACCTTTTGTTGATGTGCCCGCGTGTCGAAAGTTAAAATGGCCGAATTAGGTTGAGCATGACTGGCCTAACCTAATTGTGTAATTGTTTATCCATTAATTAGTCTTCCTGGTCTTTCCCATCAAATATATTTATTATAAAATTTTCCCTTCAATATTTAGAAAGAAGCACGTTTAAGTTGCTCCCCCTTTTTTCTAATCCGACTGCATGAAAGCATCATTTGCTTATATGGCTCCTCCTTCGTGGTCGAAACTGAGCACATTTCTATAATTCAAATGAACTGGCAGATGACTATAATGTCCAATCAATTCTAACTTTAGAAAAGCCGGCCACACACATGGCTAGGGAAAGTGATGCAGTAATGCAGATAAGAACGCAGAGCCAACAAAAGGCTGAGAGAAGAAGCTAAAGCAGGAGGTGCTCGCAGAGCCGAACCAAAGATGGAGAGCAAAAGCATAGCCACAGCTTTCGGCAAAGATAAGCAAATACTGCAATAGGCCAGATCTACCCAAACCTTGATCAGCGAAGATAGAGCTTAAAACTTAACTGCCATCTTCAAAGTCCTGGAAAATACAAATTTGCTCATGATCAAATACGACGGAGAAGCTTATCATTATAAAAATAATTATTATTCAACGATGCATTTTCTTGTTATCTTATAGAAAAAAAGACGTTTCTTCAAAAAAGAAGATGCTTACGTCCTACGCGTGTCCCTAGGTCAATCTAGTCATGCATGTTGGTCAATGATTTAAACTCTTGCCAAGTGCTTGGCATTCCTGGGAGACTCAGGCAACCCGTTCAATGTTCTGATAGAACTAGGGAAGATGGAGTATCGGTACACATTTGTCCAGGTGTATTGAACAAGAAATGTGCCTTTATCATTGTGACCTTCTGAGAATTTCATAACAGGAAGAACTCATGACGTACAGGCGATATGAGCGTCTGGGTTTTGATAATATTGAAAATATGTGCGTAATTTCATGTCAAATATAAGGAATTCCCTGTTTTTATTTTAAAATAATTTCTTGCTATGTTTATGTCAAAGCTCTCAGTGTATTGCCTCAATAGATTGCCTTTGATATGCGCTCCTTGGTTGAACGCCTATAACACTCTATGGTGGCTTGTTGCAGTGTTTTTGATGTAGCTACCTGTAGCTTCCCTTGCAGACTTGGAGTGATGTACGCATGTTGCACGTCACCTGTCAGTTTAATCAGAAAATGTCTGATGTGAGTCCAGATGTGTGAGTGTGTGCGAGTGTGTGTGCGTGTGTGCATGAGTGTAGGAGTGCACACGGCAGTTAATTAGCTTTGTCGAAATAACTAAATAATTAGACTTGTTTGTGAAACCTCACATATTTTTTAAGTGAAATAAAAATATGTTTAATCAATCCTTTCTACCCCATTCTCTCTCTCTCCACTCACTTACATAGAAATAAAAAAATGACTAAATATCTATTCATCTATATAAGTATATATACTGAGAGACACACACACAGGTAGATAGATAATAGTCTATTTTTTTTGTCTCCCAGCAGTGTCACTAATAACTAGTTCGAAAATATTAATTCTGCCATTTCTTTCGTATACTTTACATTTGTTTCGTATACTTTACATTTGTTTCGTATACTTTACATTTGTTTCGTATACTTTACATTTCTTTAAAATCGAAGACAAACGGACACAGGAAAGAACAGAAAGATAAAGGACAAAAATATTTCACAGATGTTCCCGAGTTCAAAACTTACTCGGTATCCGACCTCCATGATTCTGACCTAGAAAGGCATTTTCTGCTAAATGAATAAGCTAGTTGTTTACAATAAAAACATGATCCGAGCAATGGAAATGAATATTTTAGGCATATTGTTTTCATTGACATGATATGATTCTAGTAATGCATTATTCGTTTTCAAAGAAAATTACCGACATTCATATAGGGTCTGGACACCTTATAAAACTGAATCGCCCTATTAAAGGCCAAGATGGCTCCTATACGTGATGTATATGAATAAGTTTAGATCTTAATTCTTGGCTAATAAAATAAAGTAAGTCAGTTATATTTTTAACACTGTAGATCTAGATCTAGAATTCAAAAATATTTAAGACATGGTTTTGTTTTCATAACAATAATATCACAACAAATAACAACAGACCTAGATCTGAAATAAAAACACGAAACAACGACCAATTCAAAGTTGATTAAATTTAAAACAAAATGTTGGTTATATGTACAGAAGATGTAAATTCGCTACTTGTATCGACGAAAAACAATAATGGAACTTCTGGATCTTCAGGCAAAGAAAAATAGTTATACAATTCGGTAGAGCGATTTCAAGTATCAATTCGGCGTTAACTTTTCACTTAAAAAGATGTTACGTACATGAAATTTTACAGGGATGTCTAGATCTAAATTCTTGGAAAATAATGAACCTTTTGGTCGATTCTGAACATGAATGAGGAGCCCAGTTTGTAACATGGCACCCAGTGCCAGCTGCAGATCTACATATTTTGCCACAATAAGTACAGACACAACCGTAGTCCGCCAGTGGTCGATTTAAATTCTCTTTCCTGAGTCTACGCCTTCCCTCGGCATTGAAATTTCTATTGGTCTTAAATGTGTATCCCGCATCCTTTGTATCCCGCATCCTTTGTATTGAATTTCAAGCTGTCTCGTACTGAAATAAAACTGTAGTACTAGTTGCAATATTCGCTGTCAAAAAAAGACGCCAAAATATGGTTCAGCTGCTAGTCTATTTTTAGCAATTTAACGCTACAGGCGGACAGACTATACAAAAATAAAATTGGCTTTTTCTTTTCGGAGGCCACTCCAAAAATAATTATAGGAACAAGATTGTGAATTAAACTGTAAAATACTTCAACACAGTACAAATTGCAAAAGACAGGATCTTTCTTGTTCGCATGATTAAATCAAGTGTAAACGTTAATATATTAGAAAGGTCAATGAAGGCGGAAGCTGGGATATACACAGATTTATATATCTTCAAGATCTGAAAGTCGTCAGTAAAAAAATAATAGGATGATACGAAGTTAGGAACACAATGTGGGATAAGCTTCAAAGTACTACAGTATATTTTTTTAGATAACTTGATGACGCCTGATCTGTCTCTTAAAGTGGGTGGCTTCTGACCGATAAAAATTGATGAACGCATCTCCGTAGAGTTTCCAGATCGCATGTCAGAGTTTTGAAATAACATGGAGTTAGCCATTCAAAGAGATCATTGGCCAACCATTTTGTGTGCGTGTGTCTTCTTATCTTATCTTATCTTATCTTAAATAATACAGACCTGAAAAGAGAGTCAGGAGTGAAAAAATAGAGACTGATGGAATGAGAGAGGAAGTGAAGTAAAAAGAAAGAGACAGAGGGAAAAAGAGAGAGAAAGAGAAAGAGAGAGGGTAGTAGAGATAGTGTGTGTGTGAGAGAGAGAGAGAGAGATTAAGGTATAGAAAGAGAAATAAAGAAGAAAAAGATTTAAATAGTGTGTGTGTGTTTGCATAAAAAATGACGTATGTCTCACCTTCACCATATTAAAACCAGCGATATCAAAAGATAATAAAACAGAAGACATTATTTTCTTTCTCACATTCAAAGCAGACTTGATCAATTCGTGCCAGACGTAAACATTGCAGCACTGCTAAGAACCAGGGAAATGGGCCTATATTTTTTTGGAATTGTGGATATTTGTATATAAAAACAAACCTGGTCTATTCCTTGTGTATTACTTTCGAATCTTTCATATCTTTTATATAGAAAGCGTGTGACATTTGAGTTCCCAAGAAGACTCAGCTGCGTCCTACATATTTGTTTCTTGATGTATGTAACGATCATTTATATGTGAGTGCTAGATTTGATGATATCATGATGTTACGATGAGATTGTGTTGATCAGACAATGCGTTCCTGATGTTATAATCTAGTGTGGATTTCTATTTTAAACAATTACTGAACACTCAAAGAATATTGTTATGCCGCTGATTCAGATGTAAACTATCCATTCAAACAACGAAAATCCTTCAATAATTAACACACAAATTTAATTCTGGAACTAGAAATCACTTTAATAAAATATACATACAATAAAAGAAGTTTAACTCTCTTCGTTCAAGCTCACAACTACAACTGACTTAACTCCGTCCTTTCAAAAACTTTTTATCATCTACCATGTAGTATATTTAGAAACAAAATCAACCTCGCTCCTTTTATGGAATTAATTGGCCCGCTTCTGTTGTAAAAACCTGTCGACATTTAACCATGACCTTGCATTCCAGGCGCTTGGAGAAATCTAAAAATAAACTTAACGCAGCAGCTGCTTTATGCTACCTGACAATGTGCTGACTATTATCATTCCAGTTAGCCAGTGGCAACACAACTGCTTTGCGAAAGTTTTAACTGATGTAAGTAACACACATTTACTGCTGGACAGTATCGTAAAGAAAGAATGTTGTGATTGTGACTTCTTTAGTAGGCGTGTAACTTTGGTGATTAAAATACAGGTGTCTTGTAAAGCTGCACAACCTTTTATTCAGAAAATTTAATTTTACTTCTAATAATAATATGTTTTATCCATATGGACATTTTTTTTACAGAGGTCTATACGAAGTGGCAACGAGCTACTGGTCTAAACTGCCAACAGGTTGTGACGTTGCAGGTCAGTGTTGAGGCCTTCTATTACGAATGGTCTCGCTCTGACCCAGTGGGAAATATACCAAAAAGACCGTATTGAAGATCGTCCTCATCCTGATAATTAGGTCAAATAACTGGACTATTATTTTTTCACTCAACACTGGCGTCCAGAAAAACAAACAAAGAAATAAAAGACTTTTGGCAAACCCTTCGCAGAGAGATGACGTCATTTATTTTATTATGACAACATCAACGGCCCAAATAAACTATGCTATCAAATACCCAAAACAATTTTTTTTCACCTTTACAGTCTGAGTACTACATTGTTTTATGGCTTATTCTCATTGCGCTAACAATGTCCTCCTAATAAAATCTGCTAACTGTTGCCAACAAGCTGGTTGGTAACTTAATACTGTAATACCATTCAATGTACACACATCTATTTTCTTCTTGTTGATTCTGCTGTCCTAACATCTCTATCTAGTGTAGATATGTTGTAAACATTATCAGACTTAAGTTTCTTGCTCTTTTATATCGCGATCTGTATTTTTTAGTATTACAAAGCTTATATAAACTCAGTCTGTCTAATAAAAAGTTTGTACACGTTATTTCTCCGCCACCCAATCTCGGATCAAGCTTAAAATTTCGCACAATTATTTCTTTTACCTGACAACACAATAATCAATAAACAAAATAAACAATTAGTTAATTAAATATTGCTAATTAATAATTTTATTTTTGTATATCGAACAAGGGAAAAAAATTGTATTTGACTTAAGTGGTGGTATAAGCTGAATCAGTCCCCTTTATACTTTAAAACAAACAATACATATCTCTACAATCTTTTATAGTCATAAGCACCTCACTAGCTGAGTGGTCAATATGTCGGCTTGAGTAGGTGTGAGTCATGAGTTCGAATGCAAACCGTTCCAATTTTAAAATGCTTTTAAAAACCGGCTACCGCAAAATTCACCCAGATATCCCTTTCTTTCTCCCTCCCCCCCCCTTCGCCCCAATGGATCAAGTGAGGTTGAAAACTGTGATTCAATAGAAATGTTTCCCAGCTCACTAGTTCTTAACACACAGCAGATCGTTTACCAGCGTCACACGGCGACATATTCTCGTTAAAATCAGTATGAAGGTAAAGAACTAAGCAGTGGGCTGTCAAGTTTCACGAAGTAACGGCCAGTCACCGTGACATTTTAAATACACCTGGATTACTGCCATTTACTTAATCACCCTCCTTTTTTATTTTTTTCCCTGTCTCTAACTGTCTGAATGAGAGAGTAAATAGTACTCAGCTATGATCTATCGTGCACTTTCAAGTTTGATGTTATCAAGTGTCTATGCGTGCAATTAGAATAACAATCTCTAATAACAAACGCATGTCAAAACATGACATTTAGAAATCAAAGCAATTTCGGAACTGACATCTGTGACATTTCTTTTTCCTATTTAGAGATGAACTCAATGTTTGAAACCCTAGCAGTTAACCGGATTTTGTCTTAGTAACTGTCAGGGAGAAGGTCCGCTCAGGAATACATATTAGAGCCTCTACACTGGTGCTCTATCTAGATCACAAAGTCTATATTTTCAGCTATGGTTTGTGTTACAGATTTGTAATTAGGCCAAAAAAAAAAACCCATTGAAACTTTGCAGAAGCGATAGTCAAAGCCAAACACGTTTGTGGACTATTGGGCGGGTGTGGGTGGGGGAGGGGGAGTACCTTGGAAAGGGTTTCCGTGCCGCCTTTTCAAAAGCAATTTAAAAACAAAAAGGTGCTTGTGTCTGAATTTAAAATTGAGATCTCTAGCCTTCACGATGAAGGGTCCACATGCTAGCCACTAAGCTATGCAAGAGCTTATATAAATGGAAGGTTTTATAGACTGTTTCCATTAAAAAAAAAATTAGCGAATTGCTTAATTCTCAACACATTGCTTATCTTCCTTGAACTTTGTAGCTTTACTAGATAAAAACGAGATCGATTAATTACATCTTATGTTGTCTTTTTTAAAACTGATTCATGTAATCAACAGTGTGAATAATTGTGTACATTTCAACGTGATCCGAGAATGGAAAGTGTGAGAAATAACGTGTACACTAAAGATCTTGATCAGACAGAGGGAATTGATAAAAGCTTTGTAAAAATAGGAGAAATGCACGAATTGAAATAAGTTCACCTACAAATACAAGTTTAATTCTTATTTCTTATGAAATACAGACGTTACATCAAAATAGAAGATGATTACGTCCAACGCGTGGGGAAAAACAAATTTCACAATTTTTTAAAGTACGTCTGACCATATACAACCAAAATTAAAAAGATCTTGAAGCAGAACAAAAGTCTTTAGTTTCCCAAACACATGTCAGGTATCTATTTATGTCACATATCTATTCATGTCAGGCATCTATTCATGTGAGGTATCAATTCATGTCAGGCATCTATTCATGTCAGGCATCTATTCATGTGAGGTATCAATTCATGTCAGGCATCTATTCATGTCAGGTATCTATTCATGTCAGATATCTATTCATGTCATATCTATTCATGTCAGATATCTATTCATGTCAGATATCTATTCCTATCAGATATTTATTCATGTTAGATATCTATTCATGTCAGATATCTATTAATATCCGATATCAATTCATGTCAGATATCTATTCATGTCAGATATCTATTCATGTCAGATATCAATTCTTGTTAGATATCTATTCATGTCAGATATCTATTCATGTCAGATTATTTTCATGTCATGTATCTATTTATGTTAGTTATCTATGCATGTCAGATATCTATTTATGTCAGATATCTTTTCATATCAGTTTATTTTCATGTCGGATATCTATTCATGTCAGGCATCTATTCAATGTCAGGCATCTATTTATGTCAGATATATATTCATGTCAGGTATCTATTCATGCCATATATCTATTCATGTCACATATCTATTCATGTCAGATATCTATTCATGTCAGATATCTATTCATGTCAGATATCTATTCATGTCAGATATCTATTCATGTCAGATATCTTTTCATGTCAGATTATTTTCATGTTATGTATCTATTTATGTTAGTTATCTATACATGTCAGATATCTATTTCTGTCAGATATCTATTCATGTCAGATTATTTTCATGTCATGTATCTATTTATGTTAGTTATCTATACATGTCAGGTATCTTTTCATGTAAGGTATCAATTCATGTCAGGCATCTATTCATGTGAGATATCTATTCATGTGAGGTATCTATTCATGTCAGCTATCTATTCATGTCAAATATCTATTCATATCAGATATCTATTCATGTCAAATATCTATTAATGTCAGATTATTTTCATGTCATGTATCTATTTATGTTAGTTATCTATACATGTCAGATATCTATTTATGTCAGATATCTATTCATGTCAGGTATCTTTTCATGTAAGGTATCAATTCATGTCAGGCATATATTCATGTCAGATATCTATTAATGTCATATCTATTCATGTCAGATTTCTATTCATGTCAGATATCTATTCATGTCAGATATCTATTCATGTCAGATATCTATCTATATCAGATATCTATTCATGTCAGATATCTATTCATGTTAGATATCTATTCATGTCAGATATCTATTCATATCAGATTATTTTCATGTCATGTATCTATTTATGTTAGCTATCTATACATGTCAGATATCTATTCATGTCAGATGTCTATTCATATCAGATTATTTTCATGTCAGGTATGTATTCATGTCAGGCATCTATTCATGTCAGATATCTATTTATGTCAGGCATCTATTCATGTCATGCATCTATTTGAGTTGTTTTGCTGTATAATTTCCGAATGTACCTAATGGAATGAAGACTATTACGTCATACTTTAAACTTTCTGCAGACGACAGGTAATGGAAGCGGGTAAGTTCGGAACTCGGGACCATGGTCACGGCAATCCGAAGCGCATACACAACGACCACGCAATAAACTTTCAGAACCACACCCGTCATCGGGATTCAAACTCAAGAGTTGGAGTCAGGCGTGATGGAGGAATGGTTAAGTGCTTGTTAGTAGTTGCTTCAATCTAATGAGGGAACTGTGAAGAGAAGACAATGACTTCTTGTCCGGGGAGTTGCTAGTCAGTTGTTGTTGTTTTTTTTTTTTTAATCACACCGGATATTATCTGGAACAGACAAAGTCTGTTATCTCGCTTAGAGAATCTACGTCAAACTGTACAACTTCCTCTTTGCCTCCTCAGATGAGGGCGGGGGTGCGGGTGTGAGCGTGTTTTGGGGGAAGGTGGCTCTGAGTTTCCCTAACTCAAATGACTCCCCCCCACCCCCCACCAGTTTTTTGCCATTTCTATTTCTCTCACCCCCTCTCGAATACCAACAATCACCAGGATACTCGTAACTTTTTTTTTGTCTGTTTTTAACTTACGAAGTAAATCTATGGAGAGTTGTTTACCTGTGGATGCACTCCCCCCAGCCCTACCCTTCTCTGACCTGTACGTACAGTGATGGGGCGCAGACGGTGAAGAAATAAAAATTGCCCGCACCTCCAATCAACTTTCATCATTTTTTGGCGGGAGGAAAAAAAAAAGGAAGGGGGGGGTGAGTTCTGTACGCATGTTGCATTTTAAATGGCAAGAGGGGAAAAACATGGAGGACGTAAATGATGAGCATGTGGGAAGATAACTGTAACAGTTTTCTATCAAGTGTCAATAGATCTGAATGGATGCTCTCCCTTCAGCGCTACTGTTCCGCGGCACTAGACTTTACAGTAGTCTTTCTCAATGAAAGAATAATGCCCCAGGCTTTAACCCGATGGGCAAGAAGACCTTGCAGGTGTTAGGAAGCTGCCAAAAGACGTGTTTGAGGAAAAGGAGCCTAAGAAGCTTGTAAAAAAAAAAAAGATTATCACGTCAAAAAATTTTTAAATTTTAATTTTGAAAAGTAGTTTGTGTACGTTAGTTGTTATCTTTTTTTCTCTTAGCATCTTGTATTAAATTATAAGATTTCTAGTGATAAAGTAGTATCATTATTTAAACTTAAATATATACAATACAAATACAATTAAAGAACAAGATTACATAATTGAGAGAACTTCACATTTACAGACATATATGTACAGTAATCCTGTAATCCGTGGTCGAGAGGCTAAGTGCGCTTGAACTTGGCTTGGCTTGGCTGCCTAGAAGGGGGCTCGAGGTTCGACACCCGACTTGGGCTGAGTTGTATTTACTGAGCGCCTTAAGGCAGCACGGAAAACCAACTCCTAGATACCCCTTCCCCCCCCCCCCCCTGGTCCACAAAAAGAGATTGGGCCAAAAGCGCTCTGAGCATGCTATAAGCATGAAAGTAGCGCTATATAAAAGCTATAAAAATAATCCATTCAAAATAAATTTTAAAAAAATATTAATTGGTTTATTTTTTGAATGATTAATTTTTTTGTTAGGAATAATGTATAATGGCGCCTAGTTTCTGCCTGGTTGGAAATGGGAAGGATTTGTACCACGCAGACAGACAGACAGACTTGATAGAAGCTTTGTTTTAGTTTTTGACATTAGAAATTAAACAACTGAACCTTACTTTTTTTTTACATACCTTTTGTTTCAACTTAACAGAAACATTTCTTGGACCTGGCATTTGTCTCGTTTTCAAAGACCGCAGATTGACAAAAGTCAAAGAATAATTTGAATGTTAAAATGTGGCGAAAATGTATATCTAAAGGACTAATTATATTAGAGATAAACTTAGGGACATTTATATATCAAATATAAACACACGAATGGTCTGTTTTATCGGCATCTTTTTTAGCAGCCCCGAAAAGGGGGGAAAAGACGCTATTAGTTTTGTGTGGCCTGTCTGTCGGTCTGTCCCGTTTAGATCTCAGACACAAGAAGAGAAAATGAAAATCGGATATCATGATATTTTTTATCATTCAAAGTTCTGATGCAACGGCTACTTTTTTCCTTTCCGAAAGTAAACCATCTAATTTTAAAATTATGTATATATGCAAGCAGATTTGTCAAAAAATTACACCACTTTTCAATTTAAAAAACTTCAGGGTGGGCGATTGTTTTTAAAACGGTCATTAATAACTCAAGCTACATTCATAGATTGGTACAAAAAATTTGCATCTAAGGTCACAAAAAAACAAGAATGAATAAATTATAGGAACATACTGATGCTTCGTTTAACGGTATCAAAAATATCGGTTGACATAAATGTCAGTGTCAATGGATCATTATAAAATATATTTTCCATTTATTGACTAACTCATTGAATAGAATACTGATTCAAATATATTGCAATTTACGTCACTTGTTATAATGGCTGAGACTGTTTCTACATACAGAAATGGGTCCATATTCCGAATGCAATATTTTTCAAAAGCAAATTTAGAGTTAACTATACTGCTATCTTAATAGAAACATTTCTTGGACCTGGCATTTGTCTCGTTTTCAAAGACCGCAGATTGACAAAAGTCAAAGAATAAATATCATCAGCCAGTCATGTATATAAATTAATATTAATATTCCATTCCATAGCACTGTAGGATCGTCACAATGGTATGCAGAAGAAGAACAAAACAACCCCCCCCCCCCCAAAAAAAAAAAACAAGAATGAATAAACTATTGGAACCTACTGATGCTTCGTTTAACGGTATCAAAAATATCGGTTGACATAAATGTCAGGTTAACTATCTTTCTCTGGCTCCTGTAGCCCATGTGCATTAAAACAAATGTCACCATTATTTATTCATTCCAAATGTTCCGCTCCCTTTTTTTACACCCCCTTCTCGGCCCCACCACCTACACACATCTAGATGTAGATCCCTATAATATACTAATAAATGGCACGTTTATTATGCAACTGTTGTTGGATTTTTTAATTTTTTTTTGACCTAACGATATCAAATTATAACAATTGTTGCGCTCCCTTGACTGAATTTCAGTGTAAATCAGTAGAGACAACTCTGTAGGTTTTACTTATTCACGTGTTTTCGCTTTGGTGTTTTTGACTGCTAGTTCGTTCAAGTTACGTCAGACTGCGCACTTCTGACACCAATGTGCAAATCATTAATGAAGAGTCCCATAATTATGTCAAAAGTGACATTGTTAATAACAGTCAAGTGACGTTCGGGATGTAGATGCATGCGCAAGGACTAGTCGAAAAACCCTGGCCGGAGTGAAGTAATGAGTTGATTGGTGCGCCAACGGGTACTAATTATTCATACGAGTTTTAGGACGGCGTATTAATATGTATGTATATACAGGAGGGGTGGACTCAAATTGCAGTCAATACTTAAGGGATTTGTCTCTCTTTGATAAGCTACTCATTTCTGTGATGGAAGCGAGGAGGAGGAGGGGGAATGTCTGGAAGTGACCATTGGGAGAGGAGTGACCTTTGTTGAAGAGAACGGAGAGAGAAAAAAGGTAGAGATTTCACTCAGGGGAGGTACGCAAAGAGGATGAGGATAGATTATATGGAGGTAGGACAGGTTGGGATCTTGAAGACTAGTGTCGCCCCTGAGGTGGAAGGGAGGTAATAGTGAACAGCGCCCTATTGTAATGGCACCATGCAGTCGTGTTGTGTGATGCTGATTATTTATCTAGTCAAGTGACAGCGTCAAGGGCTATGATACGTGCCTAACGCTTGGCAAGGGTCAATGGTTTGGGACTTTCCTATACCTTTCACCAGTGTGATAGAAAAAAAAAGGAAAGAGAGTGAGAGAGAGAGAGAGAGAGAGAGGTGAGTGTAAGGAACAGAAAGACAGAGGGAAATATAGATAGAATAATCGGTGTGCAAGCTGAATCAGTCCCCTTTATGGGTCGCCGCTTTAAAGTATGTTTGAAACAGACAATAGATACCTATACAATCTTCTATTTTCATAATCAGCTCACTAACAGAGTGCTTACTATGTCGGCTTGCGTAGGCGTGATCTATGATTTCGAATTTTGTAAAAATAAATGCTTTTAAAAAGTTATTACGCTAAAATGAAATCAGATATTCCTTTTGTTTTTTTTCTCCTCTCTCCCCTTTCCAAGTTATCCAACTAATTCAGATAAGTGATAGGATCATAGCGTATTAAGGAAACATCCAATTGCACTAAAGAAATATCAATTGGTACAGAGATTTCGAATCGAATATAACTGTTGTTGTTAGTCTAGATTCTAGATCAATTACAAATTTAATTTCATGGCTGATACGAACGATTGATGCAATTATACAATTGTTTTGTTTTTTTTAAATTGTTTTTTTATGTTTTCCTATTTTATGAATTTAACTAGCTGGTGATAGTAAAAAAAAAAAAATAAACTAAACATTGTAATAACTGACTATTTTTGTTTCTTATCTTTAAAGGGTGTCAGTGAATGAGAAATGTACTGTTTTTCTCTTCCCTTAAAGTGGTTTCACACAGAAGTAAAAACTCGAATCAGAGTAACTTGAAAGAAGATCTAGACGCTACACGTCTTTATAACAGAGTCAATGTCTGGAACTCTACAGAGGTTCCCAAATCAAAAATCAAAGTACTGAGCCTTATACGGGCTTTGTGCCTATTTATCACTATCTGTACGTGATCCGTGTGCTAAACAAATTAGGTTACCTCTTCCAATTAAAAAGTCAGTAGTAGGCCTACTACGGTACTATCAAAAACTGCAATAAACCAACAATAAATCAAATTAAAAGGAAACACTTCAGGGGCTCTATGCTGATATTAAAATCGAATGGGCCTCACACATTTCGTCAAATCGTAATTCATGGCGCCTTCTTTTCTAAAGAAATACAATCGAACCAAAGCAGAACAAAAATCTAATGATCGGCATTAGATTTATGCAGAATTCATATCATCTCGGGTGATCGAAATTACCCTAATACAAAGTTCCTGCTATACAGGAAAGATCAAGATGAAACCGCGGAAGTGTCAGACCTACAGCATGAGTGAATTGAGTGAGTTCATTAAGTTGATAGATTTTTAAACACTTCTGAACGGTTCTGAGTGGTGTGGTTCTGAGTGGTGTGGTTTTGAGTCGCCTGGATTTGAGTCGTGTGGGTCTGAGCCGCCTGGGTTTGAGTCATGTAATTCTGAGTCGCCTGGGTTTGTGTCGAGTCGGTCTGAGTTGTGTGGGTCTGAGTCGGGTCCTAGTCGGAAACGAACCGAAACCTTCTAAAATGTGCACACCTTATCATGAGTAAATAATGACAAGACCCGGGCCCACGCCCATTAGATGTCCACATCCTGACTCGTACAAAACATGGCGCAAATGGATTCATTACGCATGGATCCATCATTCGTGTCCAGTTTGGGCCCACGTGAGCCCTTGGAAAATATTAATTGCTTTTAGTTCGTAAACGCCAATTTAAACCATTGGCATTGAAAGTCTTTGGTAAATATACCGATACCTGACTTCTATATCGGCATGTCATGTACCAGATTTTTCTCATGTCGCACACTAAGTTTGCCATTTTGGAGGGAGGGGGAGCCCACGAAGATATTCTTGAACCCGGACTTGCTACGCCACTGGGAAAGACTACACTACAGATAGCGATGTTCTGACAAATGGCGTTGTGGACAGTGTAGGTAACCATCTAATATTTAACAGCTGCTTAGACCAAGGCATCTATTTCAAATGTTGAACGACCGTAGAGCAAAGGCGATCTTTGTTTTTTTTTTGGCTAGCTTAAAGAAAAACTTCAACAACTCTATGTTATAAAAGAGAACTCTTGGCAGAAAATGGCGAGGTGGCGCGGTGATAATGCACCTGGCATCCGAACCGAGGTGTATCAGGTTGGAATCTTGATAAAGACTGGGATTTTTAATTTCGGGATCCTTAGGGCGCCTTTGACTCCATTTCGAGTCCACCTGGGTACCTGATTTTAATTGGGAAAAAGTAAAGGTGTTTGGTCGTTGTGCTGGCCGAATGACACCCTCGTTACATCATCTGCCCTATAGACCGAAAGGTCTGAAAGGGGAACATGTTACAGCCGCACCACAGCAAAAAAAATATCGAGTTATACGGAACCTATCCAGTGCAGATGATTCGGCAAGGAGAATGGCATCACGTCGCAGGCCGGATATGACCCGCGGACTGTAGATTGGAGATGAACTATGTTGTATAAAATCGTTACTTTTGACTGTTTGCCCATTGTGTTCATTACAAAAAGGCATTTCTAGTGAGATATAGACAACTTTGAAACACATAGTCCAAAGTCTATCAACACCTTCATTGGATGACTTCATTGGATGACTTCATTAGATGACTTCATTGGATGACTTCATTGGATGACTTCATTGGATGACTTCATTGGATGACTTCATTGAATGAGCCACTTCTGTGTGTTGGCTGTCTGTCTGTAACGTTCGTTGTTCGATAAAGAAAAGTGCCACAGAAAATCTGAATTCCCCGTCATGGTGCGTGCAATAGATGAAACAACTACTTAAGGCGTTAGAAAGTTCGTCATTCTTTTATTAATAAAATATGCAGACTTATATAAACCATTTTGATAATGTAAATGACAATGACTTACAAGAAAAAAATGTGACAATTAATCATAGTAAATGCTGAAAATAAATTAAATACATAATTTTCCATAAGAACAACAAACTTTGGCATGTAATCCCGCAATATATGACTTTGCGCTAATTTTCGAATATAAAGTCAGAAGACCGTAGAGGTTTATTTTTTCATGTGGTGTCCATTTAAGTACTGTCGTTGCTCAGGTAAGTAGCACAAACACATACAATAAGTCTAGCTCGGTTTTTTAGACCCAGAGACGCTCAGGGGAGGTAGGTTAAGATCTAAGGATTTTGTTTGAATTCTAAGTACACACACCATTCACGTCAGCAGACTTTGGTGAATTACTTCCGCCTCCGTTGATTTGAATCGAAACAAAAGCTTAAAATTTGTTTCATCATTATTTAAAGAAACAAAAAGAGAAAGAAAGACATAGAGAAAGAAAAAAATACTGAAAGAGAGAAAGACTGAAAGAAAGAGTGAAAGAGAGAAAGGGAATAAAAGAATATGAAATAGAAACATTTTAAGTGATATGTATTAACGAAACAATGTTGTGATTTAGATTATCTGCAGAGCGGAGCATAGATCTAGATCTACTATGGTCTAATGGATTCGGTTCCTCACTGGATATTGTCTCATGGCTCCGGTGGGCGCCAGAGTCGATCATGACATGAAATAAATATCACAGACGGTCAGGGACCTATGTAATATCAGATTGATTTCTCCAGGCTTCGCTGTTTACACTCGACCTATGACCTTTCACCACCTCGGCCCACTGAGGTCACTGGGTAACGTTATAAAGGACTTTATATAACACAGACAATAAGGTCATGCTAATATTAAGTGGCATTACCATGAGTTCTTTGTGCATTATTAGTCTGTTATTCACTGCCTTAAGTTTAACTCACTAGTTATGGGGAATTTTGAGAATCAGTCTAAGACACATTCATCTCCTCTATGTCTGCGTCTCGATTGTTAACATCCGGCTTACAGTCTTTGAACAATATAATACAAGCGATATGGAACAATAATATATATATATATATAGATATAATGGAACGTAAAAAAAAAATGTATGAAAATAAGGAGAGATTTTGAAAGAAACTAACGAAACAATGTTAAGAATGACACCATCTTTAAAGATCATTGTTGCCAGCTTTAAAAATGTATGCTAGAAGAGGGTGTAGTAAATTGGATGTTATAGTTTTAAGAAGTCTGCAAGAAGTGTACAAGAAGTGATCGTAAACCTTTCTACATACCTAGATTATCTGCACTGTACACCGAAGACAAGGAAAAAATAAGTTATTTATCCACAATGGATGAAATCTCCAATAGCGTTGTAATTACATCTATGTAAGTCAAAGTACCCCTTTCAGACCTTGAGATCTATGGGGCAGATGATGTAAATGTCATCTGTTTCTGAGTCTTAACGAGGGTGTCATGTGGCCAGCACTACGGCCAACCGCCTTTACTTTCTTCAACTAATGGCAGGTACCCATTAGAGCTGGGTGGATTCACGGACGCCCAAAGATACCGAAGTTAAACATTCCAGTATTCGAACCCGGGACCTCGGTTCGAAAGTTAATTGCTTTACCGCTCAGCCACCGCGCCTCTGTAACTACATGTAGTTCGAGATTTATTTATTTTTGTATTCGTTGTTTGGTTTCCCGTTAAACTTTCCACAGTATTTCGATTTTGATTCCTGTCTTCCCTCCCCGCCATTTTAACTCTTTCTCTCCTAACAGACGATACCAATGTTGATTCCACCTGAATGTGGTAAATAATTACGGAGAGAAAGAGTTAACACCTAAGTGAAATAAATACACCAAGCAGAAATCTCGATAGATTAGAACTGAATTTATCTTTGTATTTTTTTTATTGAGTGAATCGTATCTTTAATGCAATGAGCATTTTTTTGGTTTGCCTTTAGTGCAGAAGACGGATAATGTGTTCAGCAGATGCGCGCAGTCTGAAGTCGTGTGTTCAAACCCTGGCCAGATGCACCCTCTGTTTATCCTATCAAGCTAAGTTCGCTGACTCGCCTTGGCATGGAGTAGAAAGGTAGGCCAGTGGTCGCAAACTGCGGCTCTCGGGCGGCATGCTGTCCTTCGATTCATTAACTGCGGTTCTTGTACGTAATGTTTAATGCAGTCACGAAATATTATTTACTAACTTGCAGTGGCGTAGCTTGGTGGGATGGATGGGGGGGGGGGGGGGAGAATTTGAAAATCTACCCGGGCCCCCACTTGGGGGTGGGGCCAAATGAATGTTCGATTTTTTTTTTTACATTAAATATTACGTCTTTATCTTATGTCATGATGTCGAATGTCAAAAAGCAGGGGCCCCTAATTTAATAATAATTTATGCAGTAATGAAGTGATTTTTTAAAATGTTAATAAAATGCGATCTCATGCTGCACGAGCTTATGTGTGAGATTTCAGCGGGGTAGGATAACTTAAAAGATTAAAATAAATTATTCCCTAGTTAAAAGAGGGAATTGAGAAGTGTCTCTGATAAGCAAAGCGTATGATTGGCTCTTTGAATAAACTTCAATAGTGATTTTTTAAATATTTGCCTCATTGGATGAAGAGTTTGACGAGCACTGTGCTAGGCCAGGGGTCGGCAACCTTTTGAGTCGAAAGAGCCAAAAATTACAATTTACCAAATTTTAAAGTTTTTAAAGAGCCACATTTTTTTTTCTTGCCAACAATAAATAGTACTCACACAATTAATGTTTTATTTACAAAGAAAACGAATCTATTAATTCATATAAACGTGTTTTCACACCAAATTAGATAAAATATTTATGGCTTTATTAGATAAATATTTTTTCTTTCCGTAATAACAAAAGCAGTTCAACATTTGACTTAGAACACCAACTTCTACTCCCATACAATGGAGAGACAATTCAATGGGAGCGTCTCGGCTTTGTATGGTTTTAAAAAGTTTGAATACATTTGGCTCATAACTTGTTTTTAGTTTCAAGCACGACTCTAAATTTTCATTTTTTTTAGTTAACTTCTTACTGTACTTTTATTTATATGTTTTAAACTTATTTATACTTTATTTATACTTGCTCGAACGAATATGTCAATTCGAAGATAGTCAATGATTCAAATGCCAACTTCAACTCACTCTAGCATTCTGGAAGACTATTCCATGCGTCGAATATAGGCTAAGAGCCTCAACCCGAGACATTTCTTTTAAAGTTGTCACATTTGTTGCGTAACGTGCACACATTTCTGGACCTCCAACCTTTTTCAACTTGTTTTTGACTCTGTACATTTTCCACTCCACAAAACTTTACTTTTTAAATCAATCAATTGAATTTCTAGAGATCCAGTATCAATTTCAAATGGCTCAATGTGGATTTCGTTACGATTTGTGTTGAGAGGATTTATTAGGAATGCTAGAATAGTTTTGTTGAGCTTGTCAAATCTGTCAAGAAATTCATTTTTGATTTTTTTTTATAACTGAGCTAAAGTACTTTGTATCGACAGTTGCACAGATTTTTATCGCGATACTGCTTTAGACATTTAAAATGAAGTAAGTGCATATCTTCTGCCAAAAGAATTAATTTTTTCTTCAAAATAAACTAATTCTTCTACCAAAACATAGGCTGGGTTTTACTTTCCTTGCAGTTTTAGATTCAGCTCATTTCCTTTCGCTGTTATATCCACCATAAACTACAATTTTTGCGACCATTTGTTGTTCTCATATTCAGGGTGATGAATGCTTTTTTCATTTAGGAATGTATTTATTTCATTCAAAGCAAAACAATTCAAGCCATCGCACTTGTAAAGAAGCATGTCGGAATACTGTGTCTCCATTTCGTTAAAGAGTTCTTTAAACTGACGATCGTAGTGCTATTGACAAGATGATGTTTACAATCTTGATTATCAAATGTATGATCTCAACTATTTCGACTATAAATGTTTGGGCACAAAGCGCTTCTTGGTGAATGTGAAACGGAAGAATTTGGTGGTTTATTTGGCTCGAAGAATCGTTGTGGCTCCTTAATTTTTCCTGTCATACTTCTGGCTCCATCAATTGCTGTTTAAACGATTTTATTTAACTCAATCTTATTGTCTTCAAGTAATTTTTGCACCGCATTCGCTCTATCTTACCTTCTAGTTTGCCATGAGAGAAGCAATCTTAGAAGATCTTCTTTTGGACCTTGGAAAGACATATACCTGACATAATGGGCAACTTATGCCTTGCCTTTTAAGTTGCAAGGCTAGCAAGGGATAAGGCAGAAGAAAGTTGAATATCTTCCACCTGCAAATATGTTACATTTGAAGATATTTTAGCTATTCTATCTTGCACTTTTTTAGGTTTCTGTTGTTTTTTTTTTTTTCACGACACAGTTGTTCAGACGCTCGTAGAGGAATCAGCCTTTGACATACTCATCATCTGTAAATGATTTGCCTCTTTGTGCAATTTCTATTGGTACCGCAAAGCTTGCCAGATAAGCATTACTTGTAGATTGCTTCTAACTTTGAGAAGATCATTGGCTTCTAACTCATTTACTTGAAACAACAAACTACACGTCAAAGCCAAAGCAAGTAGTGAAGATGCCGTTTCGTCTTGCGTCGAAAGCGAATTAAAACCTACATAGAAGCACCCGACGACGACGTCATTTGAGAGCTTCCGACGACTGACGACACTTACGACGCGTGTAATTGGGGGGTGGGGGTGGGGGTGGTATAAGGCTGAGAGATAGAATCGGTGCCTGTTCTTTGTTAAACGATTCAGAACTATTTTGAAAAATATTTCGATAAAATTTTTGTGTATGGAACTAAAGAGCCGCAGCTTCACAGCCGAAGAGCCGCATGTGGCTCGCGAGCCGCAGGTTGCCGACCCCGGTGCTAGGCTATTATCTTAACACATTTAATTCATGTAAGCATGAACCGATTTAAAATGAAACATGAAATAAATAAATTCTATGTAGACATAGAAGAATCATTTCTATAAGTCATACATTTATACGCACACATTTCAAATTCCCTTGACTGCTCGACAATGTTGTGTGTTCCGGACGTAGATATATTACTGTATTTGTCTTGTGTGTTAAAACATGGAACAAGCAAAAGAAAATAGACCCGCTAATTAATGCCATTTATCTCATTAGGGCAGGGTTTAGATCCCCCTTTTACAATATAAAACAAAATTAATTAATCGATACAAATTGATTAACTAATTGGTTGATTTTTGAATTGATTGTTTGTATTGTTATGAAGTTTAATAAAACTCAAAATCCCCTTTGGCTACGATCATAGCAATTTTAGTGCGTAATTTTCTTTTTTTAATATTGTTTTATAGAAGAGGGGGATTTGACTGCAAAACCCCCTGGTAGGGGTTTTTAAACTCAAACTCCCTTGGATGCGCTTGGGCAAGTGATGGTTTAGTCATTTAAATCTCAACTAAAATAAACAAAATCAATGCAAAAAATCAGTCATAAAATCCGACCCCCCCCCCCCCCCCCCGCAGGTGGGGATTTCATTTCGGGAGGAAGGGGTTAAGCCCCAAGCCCCCCCCCCCCCTTCTACACCCATGGTTAGTAGTACTGTCAGATACTTGTTAGAAGCTAATTGTAAAAATTGCGTCAATCTTAACATGTCTATTTCTTTAAAAAAAAAATTTCCAAAGAAATAAAATGGTCCATAATTTCTATTTCATCACTATATGTGTTATTTATTATTATTATTATTATTATTATTATTATTACTATTATATCTGAATATAAGAACCTTGTTTGGACTAGTAGGCTAAAGGTCAAATAACAAAAGCATAAAAACAAAAAGCTCAATTTCAATGACCTAATGTTTAAGAAAAAATATTATTGATTGCAGGATGGAAAATTATACAGGTTGAGGCAGAGATTTCAAAGAATGTATTATACTATTAAACTCTTTTTACAAACCTTTTATTAACTCACTTTGTCTGGGGTCCTGGGTTCGAATCTTGTTGAAGAATGGGATTTTGAATCTAGGGTTTTTAAGGGCGTTCCTGAGTCCACCCAACCCTAATGTGTACCTGATATAGTTGGGGAAAGTAAAGGCGGTTGGTCGTTGTTCTGGCCACATGACACCCTGCTCGTTAACCGTTGGCTAAAGAAACAGATAACCTTAACATCATCTGCCCCATTGATCGCAAGGTCTAAAAGAGGAACTTTACTTAACACATACACACAGCAAACAGAAAACACGCCAACCAACGCTATTAATATCATTTGAAAGCACGCACTTTGCGGTAACGCAAACAATGAGCTCAATTCTCACTTCTCATTGCACTTCTAACATCTTGACACTATATAAGTTACTTCTCTTCTTGTTTCTCAATGTCTTAACACATAAATAAATCAATCATCATTAAGAAAGAACAGTTTTAAGCAGGCTAACATTGGCATTAATATAAACAAGAAATATTTAGTTTTTTTATATTAAAATAATTTATTCGTTTTCTCATATGTTTGATTGTAATCTACTTAAAACCCTTCCCCTACATTTCAATACATTTATTTTTGTAAGACTACAGCATCATCAATCACTTAGCTACATTTGAAACAGATAAAACATTTGAAACAGATAAAACATTTGAAACAGATAAAACATTTGAAACAGATAAACCATTTGAAACAGATAAAACATTTGAAACAGATAAACCATTTGAAACAGATAAAACATTTGAAACAGATAAACCATTTGAAACAGATAAACCATTTGAAACAGATAAAACATTTGAAACAGATAAATCATTTGAAACATATAAAACATTTGAAACAGATAAAACATTTGAAACAGTTAAAACATTTGAAACAGATAAAACATATGAAACAGATAAAACATTTCAAAAAGATAAAACATTTGAAACAGATAAAACATTTGAAACAGATAAAACATTTGAAACAGATAAAACATTTGAAACAGATAAAACATTTAAAACAGATAAAAACTTTGAAACAGATAAACATTTCAACATGTAAAACATTTGAAACAGATAAACATTTCACCTTGTAAAACATTTGAAACAGATAAACATTTCAACATTTAAAACATTTGAAACAGATAAACATTTGAACATGTTAAACATTTGAAACAGATAAACATTTGAACATGTAAAAACATTTGAAACAGATAAACATTTCAACGTGTAAAACATTTGAAACAGATAAACATTTCAACATGTAAAACATTTGAAACAGATAAACATTTGAATATGTAAAACATCCCAAACTTGTAGAACAAAAAACACCAACACGTATTTTACAATGTTACCTAGAAGTTTACCCTGCACCAGCGCACTGGAAAGAACACACTGTTCATCTAGAGACAGTGTATTCATCCGCTTGAAGCGACAAAATGTAGTTTAGCTAGAACTTTACAACTAGTCAAGGAGAGAACCGTCCTGCTTTTTGCCCGAGAACCAGAAGCGACACTGGAAATGTTGTCTTTGGTATAGATCAGTGATGCCCAAAATACGGCCCGCGGGCCATTCCGGCCTGCTACGTGATTCCATTCCGCCTGCCGACACTTCGGCATAAAATGTAGAAAACACATTCTTCACAAAAAAAAAATATTTTGTCTTCCCCTGCGTAAATGGCTTGGTAGCAATAATAAGCCAACATATTTGTTTTATAAAGAATGAGTGTCTGTATATAAAGAACATAACATCAATCAGCTTTTTCAAACCAAACTCCGACTTATGTCTCATCTATATGGCTAGATATTTAAAAGTTGGTTTTAGATAAACTTTTCATGAATCAATGTAAGTACTAAAGTCACGGGTTTCCAATGAAAATAGTTTATTGTCTATTTCCTTTTTTTTTTTTTTTGAGCTTTTATTGATGTGGCCCGCTACACGAGTGTCGGAAATTAAAATGGCCCTCCGGCCGAATACAGTTGAGCATCACTGATCTAGATAATGGTTTGACATAAAGGAAAGATAGAATTAATAACCAGACTCCATATGTAGAGACTTTAAGTAATTTTTGCGTTTTTTTGGCATTACTTAGAAACATAGCTGATGTCTATCAATCCTCGTTGTTTCATTTACATTTATCACAGTAAAAAGCATAATAATTTCTTAGATATACATTAGTCTATCATTCCGTGAGCACTACAAATGTCTGTGTACTGTGTACAGTGGCATGGCGACTAATTATCTATAATTAGAGACACGACATGGCCTGTCACACGCAATAAGTGCAGTCAGAGGGTTCACGGCGCGGAAAGTCTATACTGGTTGTCAGCCTCACGGGACAATTACCTTTCCTTCCTGCGGCGCCCGTACTAGATTAACCTGGGGCGCAGAGGATAAAGACAGAGGGTAGGGGAAGAGAGGAAAGAGACAAAGAGAGAGACGCAAATGGAAGGAAAGAATGAGGAGAAATTGCCACCTGGCGGGAAATATATACAATTTTAATTGCGCTATAAGAATTGGATACCAAACATTGTATGGAAGTTTTTCAGCCCAATCGACACTAGTCATTGATTCACACAGTTAAAGTCATTTTCTGGAATGTGGGTGGCGAGGTATATATAATGCTTGGTTACATATCAAGTAGGCCGGAGTTCAAAATTAGAATTGAGCCTGAGTTGTGTTGTCTGATCGCCTAAAGACAGCACAGAAACCTTCTCCCTGATATTTTCTCTCCCCACTGGTCTACAAAAGAGATTAGACCAGAGCGCACGGAGTACGCTATAAGCATGAAAATTGAGATTTACAAAAGCTGATAATAAAAGAATAGAATTTAGTCGAGTTCATTTCAGCTCTAGTCAAAGGTCATCCTTCCAGGTACAGTGGAGGGAGCACAAAGATAGGGTCGTCCAAAAGAAAGCTGGATAACATAAAAGAATGAAATGGCCTCTCTTCGTATAAGATAAGATAAGAGATAAGATAATTTTTATTGATCCAATCTAATGGAAATTCAGTTTGACTACGATTGATAGCTCAGCGAAACTACTGTACAAAAACAATATGGATTAAAAATTCGAACAACATTCACACACGAAACACATACACATTCACAACCAGCGCTTTATGAATTTGACTTCTATGTATTTCTCGATGACGACAGCTGATCTTGTAACACTCTGACCGAAAGTGGGATAAAGGAGTTTTTCAGTTTTAGTCATAAGGGAAAGGAGACGACCACTTCGTTCAGACCTTATGTAACAGTGGTTTAATGGGTCCAGGTTGTCTTTAAGAATCGTGAGTGATTTGGAAAGGCATCTTTCTTGGAAAAGCTCTTCAAGAGAGCTAACAGGGCCGGCATTAGACAGATTTGACCGATGGTTCCAACATACTAAGGGATAGAGAAAGGTGAAAGGTAATATAAGTGCAATGAGTAATGAGTGGACTCGCTGCTAGGTTTGAGTGCCTCCTATAATGACCTTAATCCTTCAATCCTACTAGATTAATCTAATTGTGAATAGATCCTTTCGGTACAGATCTGTCTACATGAGTTAATACCAGAGCGCATGTTTGTAAAATGTTTCACATGTTTCGGATGTTCCTTCAGAGTTGAAGATAGTTTACTTCCTAGTCCAAACCTCCCGAAGGACGACGGGGGATGGGAGCGGCAGGGTTTGAACCCTGGACCATCGATAAATCCAAACGACAGTCCAGCGCGCAAACCGCATGACCAGGCAGCCATATATGTATGACGTCATTTATTTTCTATGACGTCACATATTTGGAATTAGGTGATGTCACTAAAATACTTTTTTTTTTCTGATCTTGACTCAATGAGCGTGTTTATGTCTGATTTGAATTGATTAATTTTTTTTTGCTCAAAACTTAAACACAAGCTATTTATATCAAACTTTATACTACATATAATTGAAGTTACCTATCTTTTAGAAATGTAAAGTTATCTACACAGGTTGAAACATAAACAAAAAATTATCAGAACTGAAGTCTGGGAAAAAAAAAGCAACGAAGTAAATTAACATGTTATGCGAAACTAATTTACATTCTTCCACAGTTGTACAGACTTTGGAAATGTATTTCTTTTGTTGACACACGAAGACGTCTCCGAACACTTGGCCAGATTTCATCACAATAAAGAATAAACATTGCGTCGTAAAGTAGGGATATTTACAAAAGTTGTTTCACGACAAACATAAAGAAAACCTTCAGACAGAAGCCTGTACACTTGAATGAGACACACTACTGACTCGAAGTTTCTTTTTACTTTCTCTCGGTGTCTCCTCGGTCTATCTGCTCTGTTGCCCTCCTCTCTCTTATTCTTTGTCTAAATTTATCTCACTATTGTCTTTCTGACCGTCTCTCGCTTTTGTTTCTCTCCTATCTCTATACTGTTCTCTCCATCTGTCTCTATCGCTCTTGCAGTCTCTCCATCTGTCTCACTTTCTATCGTTCTCTATATGTCCTCCTGTTTCTCTCTCTCTCTCTCTCTCTTTCTCTCTATCTATATATATGTATGTATGTATATATATATATGTTTCACTCCCTGTTTCTATGTCTCTCTTTCTATGCTCACTAATACTTTCTCTTTCTCATCTTTATGTTTTTCTTTCTGTCTTTGTTTCTCTCTCTCTCTCTCTCTCTCTCTCTCAGTATCACCTCTCTCTTTCTCTCTTAGTATCGCCTCTCTCTCTCTCATGCTCTTTTTTATTCTCTCTCTCTCACTTTCATACACTATCAAGCAAAACAATTTGAGTTTAGTCGTTATGCGTTTTTGTGGCGCAGGCCTCCTTGGTACACCCGCCTTCATTAAAACCAGCTTCTTATAATCTCTTTAACCCCGCTATTACTGTAGTTACAAGTCTGGCGATAGTGACAACAATCAAACAGACAATCTTCTTGTTCGTTTCAATGGAAGAATTGGGGGGACATAACCATTACGTCCCTGAGAGAAGAAAGTCAGGCGACTAGACATGTAGCGAGGTTAAATAACTTCTTTAGTCTGTGGTCTATTCGCGCAATAAAAAAAGTCTCTACCTACGCACAAAAAGGTGAATGCAAATAATCGTCCGTGAAGTATTTTTTTTAAAAACATTTTAAAGCTTTGAGAGTATTTTAAACTTGTGTGAGTATTTTAAAGGTTTTGAGTGTATTTTAAGGCAATGAAAATTCACTTGATGAAATATCGAATGAATCAATGACGTCATGAGACGCATAGTTGAAAGACTTCAACAAATGTTCGCACTCGTCTCGAATCTGGAACACCTACACGCTTATTTAAGTTATGAGTCTCCCTTTAGTTTCCGCGTTCAAGCTTAGCTCATAAATACGTCACAGAGAAGCAACTTTTAGGAATAAATATAATGCCTATAAACGTAATAAAAAGCAAAATAAAAATATTTAAAAAATACAAAATCTTCTCTAAGGAAAAGATACAACTGTATCTAAGGGAACAATATCCTACATATTTAACCATTTCTGTGAATGCTGTAGGATTAATTTCCCTTGTTGGTATCATACAAAATAATTAATTACCATGAAAAAATTGACCTGACAAAGGCCTTCGATCTAGTCAGCAGAGATGGCCTCTTTAAAATTTTACAGATAATAGGCTGTCCACCCAAGATAATAAATGTAATTGTATCTTTTCACCAAAATATGATGGGTACAGTGCAATTCAACGGTGCCAGCTCCAAAAGTTTCAGTATAAACAGTGGCGTTAAACCAAGAATGTGTCCTGGCTCTAAGCCTCTTTGGAATACTATTTTTACTGCTAATCCACAACGCGTTTGACAAATCCACCGAAGGCATCTATCTCCATTCAAGATTTGATGGCGAAATCCTAAATATTGCCAGACTGAGGGCCAAAACTAAAATCCGAACAACTCTCATAAGATGCTGTTCGCGGATGATGCAGCGGTAGTGAGGCTTAACTATTTGCACGAAGAAAACAAATGTTATGGGACCACCTGCTACAGCGCCACCCTCCATCCTCATAGACGATCACAAGCTGGATGCCGTAAATGAATTCTGCAATCTCTACAAGAGGAGATAAAAAAAAACGCCTATGGGAGGCTGCCTCGACCTTCGCTAGACTCAGGTCAAGAGTTTGGGAAAACCAGAAGCTCACTACAGTGACCAAAATGGAAGTCTACAAGGCATGCGTTATGAATACACTACTGTATGGCAGTGAATTATGGACCACCTACGCAAAGCAAGAGAGAAAACTAAACTTATTCCATTTGCATTGTTTCCATAGGATCTTGAAAATCACATGGAAAGAAAAAGTGTGCAATACTGAAATCCTTGCGCGAACAGGTATTCCCAGCATCTTTACAGTCCTCAGACAACGCCTCTTGCGCTAGCTTGGACATGTTCGCCGGATGGAGGACAATTGCATCCCGACAGTCATCCTCTATGAACAACTCGCGACTGGCACAAGAAAAACTGGTCGCCCCCACCTCCGTTACATACATGTAATAAAACGGGACATCAAATCAGTGAACATCAATACTGACCATTGGGAAGACATAGCTCTAGACCGCACTAGATGGAGAGAGACAGTGACCAAGAAAGCTATGGATTGCGAAAAAACATGGGCCTCAGCTCTGGAAAACGTTCAATGCGAAAAATGGCCAGCTCCTCTACCACCAAAGTGAAAGCCACCTTAACCTGCAATATTTGTGGACGGGAAATAGGGCTCCACAGCCACATGAAAAAGTGTGTGAGATGAACCATAGTTGTTCTACGGCTGAAAGAGGCCAACAAAAAAAAATTGACCAAACGGTTAATTTTATTTATTGATTCAAGTCTTGTCTATGCCAATAAATAATTGTGCAAAGATTCAACTTGATCCAAGAATTGATGTGGGAGAAATAACGTGTACAAACTTTTTACCAGACAGACAGACAGATAGACAGATAGAGAGACAGACAGAGTTAGTTGATATAAGCTTTGTAAAAAAAAACAAAAAAACCGATGTGTCAGTAAAGAAGTGTTTTTAATACTATGCGAAGATCCGATCTTGGATAAGGCCAATAAAAGGGTTGGAATGTTAGGGTCTGCGTGAAACAGTCTGCGTGAAAACACTGACCACTGAGACGGAGAGATGGGTACCCGGCTGTATTTTCCCAGGGCTGACTGAGGTTTCATGCTATGAAAATTGTTACTATATTGGGTCATCGTTAATGTTTAGTCATCGGGCTGTAGCCCCATATATTTATGTAGAAATACAAGTACATCTAGCTTAAAAACCAAAGCTTTTCTATTTCTAGTCTCCTCGGTGTTATGGAGTGTATGTTTCCAAGGTGATTTAGAAAGGGAGTATTTATTGTTAATTGTATAGAGAGAGCATTCATTTAATGTTAGTCTTGTAGAATGATGCAAAATATGCGGCTCTGTCGTAAGCGTTATTAAGTACGCCAGACGACTCCAGGAAGCCTTAGTGTAAAGAAGTGTTTTGGTAGTGAGTTAGATTTGTTTAAATAACAGTTTATTTCAGTGATGCCCAAAATACGGCCCGCGGGCCAAATCCGGCCCGCGACGTAATTCCATCTGCCCGCGACGTAATTCCATCCGGCCCGCCGAAACGTCGGCACAAAGTATAGAAATCCCCCTTCGAAACAAAAAAAAAAAAAGGTTGAAAAAAAATGTATCTTTATATACGTTTGGGCCCTCAATTTTTCTCTGATGGGTTGGTATTATGATCTTTAACATTTGCGTGTTTATGAATTGGGACTCTGAATGTAGAATCTACCATGAAAAGTGGAACCTATCTTTACTTTCTTTTGTTGAACATGATAATAAGCCAGCAAATTTATTTTATAAAGAAAGTGTCTGGCTGTTTAATAAAACAACATAAAGTCGGCATTATAAAATAACTATGGCGGCATTCTTGGTTTGAGCCGAAAATAAAAGATTGTTTAACTACGCCTAGCGATTGGAGGATCCATGAGAGTATTTACCATAAAGAGAGCACAAAATGAGTTTGTGGTAAAGCTACCTACACTGTTGCTCACATTGCAAGTTGAGAAATGAAGCTATTTTCTGACACGGAAAACAATATACAATGTATAATTGTCCAATAACCAATTAGTTAAGTATTAAATTCACAAGTTTCTACTAAAATAGTTTCAGCCCTATTTCATTTCTTTGTTGTAAATTTTCGGTCATGTGGCCCGCGAGACGAGTGTTGGAAATTAGAACGGTACGCCGATTGAATCAGGTTGGGCATCACTGGTTTATTTCATTTAATGTCAACTTAAATTAGTCTATATTATGCTTAAATTTATGTTTACTTTTTTTTCACCAAACAAGTTATTCAAGTTATTTCACATTTTATAAGCTAAAATATAATACGCCTACAGCGGTTTAGTTGTCTACCAGCAGTTTGGCGCTACAAGTCAAGGCAAGCCGACAACAGAAGGCTTTCACTTTTACTCTCTAACTTATAACCTCAAATGCCATTAACTTACCCGTGGTTAGATCATAATCTATTCAGCCCATACACACGAATTTTACTCATGGTTACATCAGAAACACGCACTCATACTCCATAACAATAATATTATGGGGTATCAGTCCTGTTTTCCCCTCCTGTGACATTTACCTATTCACACCGAAGGCGACACTCCTGTGAATTTCTTCACATCCCTATAATTTGAGGTCCAGAGTGGGCTTTCTGAATTCCCCTAACACTTCCCAGTCTGGTACAACCTGACTGTAGTCTGGATTGTCTTTGTCAAATCTTTCACCAGGTATCGGATGTCGATACATTGTATGAGTTGGTTTCCAGTATCCCAGTGTAACTCTATGGGAGCCAGCTTACGTACCGGTTGTTTCTCTGTCCGGTTTCACTGTCGTGAGCGCCACTTTGAGGCCACGATTCCTCTGTAAGATCAAACCAGAAAGAGACATCACCTCCGCCTTTCTCCTACTTTATTAACTTTATAATTTTTATTTTAGTGTCCATTGATTTTTTAAATTTTATTTCTTTCAAAGGTTAAAACAAGCCTCGGGCTTGACTATTCCTGGTCCATTGGTGAAGTCGATGTTTTATGATACATTTAAAGCTGTAATCATTGGTATAAAGTGTCTAGTCACGTGGTACATCTTAAACGATCAATCAATCAGAAGAAAAAAAATCAGGAGATGGTGTGGTATTTTCTTTGCGTGTGACCTGGTGACCTGTGACCTGGTGGCCTGTGACCTTAATTTGTAACATGATTATTGTAAGATCACTTCTTTCTTTCTATTTTTTATTATTGTTTTTCGTTCTTTACAAGAGATGAACACCAACTGGCAACACGAAGTGGTCTGGCGAGAAACTTATTCTGTTCTGTGTAGTGCCCAAGGGCTCTCATATACGCCGTGGCTGCTGATACGTTACCCCCGAGAGCTGCGAACAATGCTGCAACACTGTTTCCACTGATACTTCACGGTTTCTGCAACAGGCATCAACATTTGGCTGGATCCGGGTGTCAAGGCGGGTTTTACGAGTTATGTAGGGGTTTACGAATTTGACCGGCTTCCCCATCTCAACAGGCTAATGCAATAACCAACGCGCAACAGCATATCAAATTGCATGATAGCTAAACAATGAATAACATTTAAACTGAACAGTTATAATCAACAATTGTTCAAGAAGAACAATATTTAATAATAAGCTAATTACAAAATAAGCAATATATTTCAACACATGCCAATTAATGAATCATGGATATTTAAATATTGCATTCGTAATTATACAAATAACACACCTCACACAAGCACACTGCATTTCGGTCATACGGATCGACAGCTTCGAATACTATAAATAACTCTCACAGTCACGGCTCCAAAGGCGAAATCAAGACTAGACTTTCTCATAGCCCCAAGCCTAACACCCTAGAACAAAAGAAAACCCCTAGATCTAGCGCTGCCGCTACATCACAGAATTTTTAATGAACGACACCCGTACCGAAAGATCAACCTACTTACTAAAGCTATGTACGTACGTACCGTTACAACGAGGAAACATTAAAACTGTAAAACTGTAGCGTAAACAGCTCTACAGCTACAAAACTCTCTCTGCTACTAAGACAATACGGGAACTAAGCGTGACATAAACACACACACTATTCTTGACAACAACACACGCCCAATACAAGGAAAACACGCACACGACACCGGGCAGTGTAAGCACCTATGAGGCAGTGTCCCGTTCTACGCTGCGCTATAACTGTTTCTTTTAACCTCTGCCCTGGATCATCTCGGACTATGAGGCACTGATATTGCCTGACCTGACACCCCTTCAGCTTATCGGATCTGTCCCAGGAGTTATTTAACAGTTAGGGTGAATGCTCTAGTTTTTCTGCTAAAAAATGGCATGAGAAATTCACGAACATTCTTAGAGATATATCCGCGAGTATACGAGGCCATACATATGGAGCGCTGATGACAGTGCATACTGTAATTCATAACACTACTTAATTAAATCTTTCAATCTGCTGGACTCTGTTTGCAATGAAAAAAACAACAACAAAAGCCTTTTTACTGATGACCAGATATAAGGTAAAACTAAAAAAAAAATGCATCCATGTACTTTTTAAATATTTTATTTTAGCTTGAATGAATGATGTTCAAATTATTAATTTTTCTAAAGAACTACGGTGACCCTTAAGTTCAGCTGAGCACGCATCCAGCAGCTGTTAATTGTAGAAGTAGAAACCTTGGTCTAATGGAGTAATGGATTTTAGATTTTACAGTGAAATTTAACAATATTTGAAAACTTACTTAGAATGGTTTTTTTAAATGGAAGAAATACTTATATTTCGAATTTCAAATTACATTTTTGAAAGTTAAGTAATTACTGTGGAAATAACAATTTTAAGTTTAATATTAATACTCTGTTAACACCTTTTAAAAAAAAAAAAAAAAATTATTATACACAGAATGTGTAAAGCAATGTAGGTAAATAGTGTCTTGAATACATGTTTTTAAAAAATGAAAGTTTTTCAAGTCTGTTTCTTTGTGTTTCAAGGACCTATTTTGCTTTCTATGTGACTAGATCCGGGGTCGGCAACCTGAGTTCACGAGCCACAAGCGGCTCTTTGGATGTGAAGCTGCGGCTCTTTAGTTCCGTACGCAAATATTATTTATTTTATCGAAACATTTTTTGAAAATAGTTCTGAATCGTTTTTCACCACAGCCCTCCCCCATTACACTCGTCGTCACTTTTGTCAGTCCGTCGGAAGCTCTCGGCGGAAGTTTTCGAATTCGCTTTGACGCAAGACAAATCGCATCTTTACCACGAGCTTTGACTGTGACGTATAGTTTATTGTTTCAAGTAAATGAGTAAGAAGCAAATTATCTTCTCAAAGTTATAAGCAATCTACAAGTAATGCTAATCTGGCACGGTTTGCGGTACCACTAGAAATTGCACAAAAAGACATACCATTTACATATGGTGAGTATGTCAAAGACTGCTCCCAACGTGCATCTGAAGAACATTTTCGTGATTTCAAAAACAGCCAGAAATCTTGAAAAAAAAATCAAAGTTTTGCCACTATCCGCTGAAACAGAACAATACAGAACAACTAAAATGTCAAATTTTACATAGTTGGAAGATATTCTACTTTCTTTTGTCTTATCACTTGCTGTAGATGAGTCTTGCGACATAAAGACACGGCACAAGTTGCCAATTTTGTCAGGTATATGTCTTCCCAAGGTCCAAAAGAAGAACTTCTTGGATTGTTACCTCTCTCGAGACAAACTAGAAGGGAAGATAGAGCGAATGCCGTGCAAAAATACCTTGAAGAAATTCAGATGGATTTAAATCAAAATCGTTTAAATAGCAGCTGATGGAGCCAGAAGTATGCCAGGAAAAAATAAAGGGGCAGCTAGGATTTTTAGGAGCAAAATAAACCACGAAATTCTTATGTTCTCTGCATAATACACCAAGAAGCGCTTTGTTTCCAAACATTTCCTGCCGAAACAGTTGAGGTCATGAACTTTGGTAATCAAGATTGTTAACAGCACTTCGTCAAAAGCACTCTGCCATCGTCACGAAATGGAGACTCAGTATTCCCACCTCCTTCTTCATAAAAAGTGCTGTGACTTTCCAAACGTAAGGCGATGAACGTTTTGCTTTGTGCTTGAAGGAAATAAATACATTCCTAAATGAAAAAGCCATTAATCCCACTGAATTAGAGAAAGACAAATAGTTGCACACATTTTACTTTATGATCGATATAACAGAAATTAAATGAGCTGAATGTAAAACTGCAAGGAAAGGAAAACCAATCCTCTGTTTTTGTAGAAGATTTGGTTTGTTTCGAAGAAAATTAATTCTTTTTGCAGAGATATTCAGAGTGGTAAGTTACATTATTTTCAATGTCTACATCAGTGCCGCGGATCAAATCAGTGCAACGTTTGATAAGACTTTCCTCAGCACAGTTATAAAAAAAAATACAGATGAATTTGTTGACAGATTTGAGCAGTACAAAACCAACAAAATCATTCTAGCATTTATAGTAAATCTAACACACACAACACCGAACTGCACATTGAGACGTTAGGAATTGATACTAGATCTCTAGAAATGCAATTGATCGATTTAAAAACTAAAGCGTTGTGGAGTGGAACATTGACATAGTTGAAAAGCAGGTTGGAGGTGTTGGAGGCCCAGAATTGTAGCCTATGTAACGCAACAAAAATTGGACAGTTTTAAAAGAAGTGCCGCGAGCTGATTCGGCGCAAGAAATAATCTTTCAGATGGCTACAGTGAGGTGAAGAAGTTGACATTTGGAGTGCTGAGTTTCTTTCTTAGTCGTAAGAGCAAGAGTTCTCTTGCATGAATAGAATTAAAAGTAAAGTAAGAAGTCAACTAAAGAATGAAAATTTAGAATCGTGTGAAACTAAAAAAAAAAAAGTTTATGAGCCAAATGTATCCAAACTTTCTAAAACAATGCAAAGCCAATGCTCCCAATTGTTATTGAAGTACAAGTTAGTGTTGTAAATAAATGTTTAATTGCTTTAGTTGTTACCAAAAAAAAATAATAATTATATACTAATGCCATATATATATATTATCTAATTTGTTGTGAAAAACACTACTTATATATGAATTCGTATTTTTTTCATTAAAAAAATTCATTGTGTGAATACTATATATAATTGGCAAGAAAAAAGTTTATGGCTCTTTAAAAACTTTGAAATTTTGTAAATTGTTATTTTGGCTCTTCCAACTCAAAAGGTTGCCGACCCCTGGACTAGATCTAACATAGTTAATTTTGTAATTAAATTTCACTGTTGTTATAAGGAGCATCATTAAAATATTTAATTCGCTAAATGTGATAATAGTTTTGGTTTCCGCCTAACATAAATACAAGATGCTTTGGGTTACATTAATCAGTAGGGTCCCAAAAACTCCACTCGATAAGCCGACTGCTCCGAAAGTATAACCAAACCAAGGGCAAAATGAGTAATCTGCGCGCCTTCGAAGACGCTGTTATTACAGAAGGAAGCGAGGGACTTAAACCTGTTAAAATCTCTTAGAATTATGAAAAACAAGTTCCTCAGTAATAGACTTTATAATTCTCCGTAACCACTACAATGTAGCCTCAAAACGCTAGGAGAAGTACAGAAGAGAAAGGAACATTTAGCGTTACAAAAAAGGTGCTAGTATTTTGCATATACTTTTCAACTTTGATGTGTATTTTGGTGAATGGTATTTTGGCACTTTTTTGTGCTATAGTCCCATGCAAATAATGCCTTAAAGTACTGAATAGTATTTTCTATATATTTCTTTGTTTTAATAACCTAACCAGGGGTTCTCACAAACACAGTCACCCTCTAGTTAACATTACGCCTATTTTTCAGAGCCAATGGCCTAAAAACTATGGAGCAAAAGGGTAAATTCCTCGCTCCATATGCTAGGACAAATTTGTACAAATACTCCTTCTCCACTAGTGTTATTGGAGCATGGGCTGCCTGAGTCAGCCAGGAAAACCAGTGACTTTGCAAAATTTAAGTCATTGATTAACATGCATTGTCCTAGGGTCACGCGTAGAGTAGGACGTAATCATTTGATTAAGTAACGTCTTTATTTTGTAAGATAATATGAAAATGCATCGTTGAATGATAATAATTTTTATAATGATAAGCTGCTCCGCCATATTTGAAAATGAGCAAATGTATATTTTCCAGGAACTTGAAAATGACAGTTAAGCTTTTAAGCCCTATCTTCGCTTATCAAGGTTTGGGCAGCTCGAGTCTATTGCAGTATTTTTTTTATTTTTGAGGTAACTTCTGCATATTTACGAGATAACATTAATTGCGCTTGGTGTCAAGACATTAAGGAGTTTACAGGTGCCATTCAAACATAGTCGCTTATAAAATGTAAAATATGTACAAGCACCATGTGTTATGACACTCTTACATGTAAGAAGTTTTTATAAGGACACCATGGGACCTTTTTTTTATAGAATGTCTTTATGCACATTAAATGTAAAGTAAAGTTTCCCTTTCAGACCTTGTGATCCATGGGGCAGATGATGTAAAGGTCATCTGTTTCTATGGCTAACGGTAAACGAGCAGGGTGTCATGTGGCCAGCACAACGACCAACCGCCTTTACTTTCCCCAACTAAAATCAAGTACCCATTAGAGTTGGGTGGACTCAGGGGCGCACTAAAAAAAACGAAATTCAAAATTCCAGTCTTCAGCGAGATTCTAACACAGTCCCCATGTTCGGAAGCCAAGCGCTTAACCACTCAACCACCGCGCCCCCTTTAAACACATTATTGTATATAAAGGATGATTTAAATGTGTTTTTTTTTTGTCATAATCAGTCTTGTGGTTAAATTCTAGAACCCAGACACACGGGTATTTAGCTGCCACTGTTCCGATCTTTACTGTATCTTGAGAATAGATAATGATAAGATGATATTATAAGGCATTGGAGGAGTCAAGTATTTTACGTGACGTCACTTTCTTCGTCTGTTCCATTTGACCTCTCTCTGGCCGCGGTGACGTCATTGCACGGTCTCCTTGTCATTCGATGCTCTGGGTAGCCACTCGGCACACCGAGAGATAATAGGTATCATGGTCGTAGTCAACAAGATCGTTGGTCTACCAAGTAGTTGCTTCATCAGGTTTTTCTCAGAAGAATGCTGTGGAGGTCGTTGACTTGTAGCACCATACTGCTGATGGACAACTAAACCGCTGTAGGTGTATTATATTTTAACTTGTGTAAAACTTATAATAACTTCAAAACCTCTTTTTGTGAGCAAAACTAGATATAATTTATAGAACTAACGAAACGATATCAACTTGAGGTGACTCACTAGAAAAACACGTCTTTTTACTCTGGCGATCTGGAGTCGTCTGTCGTACCTGAGACCGCTCGCAATCAATCGCTAATCTCTTCCCACCGACACCATAGAAACACACACTCACACATTCAATAACTTGGCGAATGGGCTGCAGCTCCACAGAATGTAAAGTTGTCAAACTGTCTGGAGGACGCTGGGGCGTGATATATTGAAGGAAGCTGTCGAGCTACGAATGGATGGCAAGATTCTGGAATGGGATAAAAAGCCCAAATACCTTGGAGTAATTCTCGATCAGAAACTGACTATGTGCGACCATATCCAACAGGGGAAGGAAACAGCTCCCGAGAAGCTGAACATCGTAAAGAAACTAGCTGGAACGAAGTGGGGAGCGAGAGCGGACGTGCTGAGAGGACTGTACATGGGTGCAGTAAGCTCTCACTTGGACTACAGTCTTCCTGTTCAGGTCTGGGCTTCGCAAACGACTCTAGCAGGCCTAGATGCTGTTCAGAACCAAGCCATAAGACTAATCTGTGGAACCTTTAGGACAACGCTAATTGCCGCTGGCTAGATTATGGCAAACATCCCACCGTTGAAATTGCGCAGAGAGCAAGCCGTCATACTAGCTCACGAGAGATATATGCGGCTGGAAGATGGATGCCCACTCAGAAGTCTGGTCGACAACTGGGAGGGTAGGAGACGCCTCAAAAACTGGCCTTGCTTCATGCATGTGGCTCGTGGGTTGGTCAGAGAGGCGAATCTGCAGGTGGAGCGGGCTGCTCTTTCCCAGTCCGGTTCTATTTTCCCGATGGAGGCCCTTGGCATGCCGATGATTCGGAGGGGCCTACTTGACCCAGTGGTGACGAGGCAGAGTCACCCCACACGTCTACTACAAGCAGCCAGAGAGACTATAGTTTCATATCCAGCCGGAGTAACCACCATCTACACAGATGGCTCTGTGCAGACGCTCGAGGGAACTGTGAAAGCTGGATACGGGCGGTAGTCCGACTCTCTGGCAATCCCGAAAGTGACGAGCTCAGGGGATCCTGTCAGCAGAAAAGCAGCCTAGAGGCTGAACTCGAAGTAATGTTCCAGGCACTGGACTGGGTGGCAACGAAGGTACGTAACGGGACTGCGTCAGCGAACGACATAGTCCTTTTCACGGATTCGATGGCCGCGCTAGAGGCCTTAGAAGGGCTAGATGAAGGTGTCAGAAGGCTATGGGACATCCTAACGGTCGGAGGGCGTCTCCTCTGATTCGGTGTGAACGTTACTTTGCAATGGGTGCCCGCCCATTGTGGGGTGGTCAGCCACGACTTGGCTGACCAGCTCGCGAAAACCGCGGTCGCAACATGATGAACCGTGCACTTATCAAAGTGTACGATCCCTAGTCGACAAACGAATGTTGACACTTTGGCTCGATGGCTGGGATTCTTCGGACAAGGGACGTGAGCTTCACCGGGCAATGAATAGACCAGACAAAAGAGATGCATAGTTCCGGGTCGGACACTGTCCAATTGGTGCTTACCTCGGACGTTGGAAGGAGAACTACGACACACGGTGTCGCCATTGCATGGAGGATAACGAAACAATAGAACACATTCTTTACGAATGCAGAGTTCTGCACGAAGGACGATTGGGACAAGGATTAGATAGAGAGATAACTGGTTCATGGCCGACACAGAGGCTGTCCTTGTACGGGGACAAGGCAACCTTAAGACTCACTGCTCGCTTCCTCTCACGTGCTCTAAGGGAGTAATTCTCAGTATGTTTTCCGTTGTTAATGGGGTTTCTGACTAGGAGGACAATGATTGTGGGGCAGTTTTGATCTGAGACCTGGGTGCTCTAAAGTTTTTTTGGAGCCGAATGGGCCTACGTTGGCAAAACTGATTATTTAAGTTCTTATTAATAAGCACGTACTTGCTTGATTTTTCAATTATTGGTAATTGATCTGCATTAACTATAAGGGGAAATACCATGAGAAATACTTTTACTAGAACTTTTCTTTTGTCTTACAATGTTCCTCCTCTTCAAACTTTGACTCTGTGATTCACATCAGATCAAGTTGTTTTGTAGCTAATTAGGCATAACCGCCATTAGGGAGGTTCGTTCGAGCTGTTTCGGGAAAGGGAGGGGAGCTTTAAAATCACTAATAACAAGACGGCGTGACGAAATCAGGGTAAACAACTCACGTCAGATGACTGGAAAGATAAGTACATGCATATCAGTTATATAAGACTAATTAGTTCACTCCCCTGCAGCCGCGCTTTGATTTGAATAGTCTGCCCCTGGTGTTCCCACTCTAAGAATATTTAAACCTTTACAGGAACGATTCTTCTTCGTTGTTATTGTGGTGAGAGTTGAGTCGAAGACTTTTGTAAGTCTAGACCAACGGTTCTCAACCTTTTAAGCTCGGCGACCCTTTTTACGATCCCCCACTCTTCCGCGACCCCCCCCCCCCCACACACACACAGCAATAGAAGAGTGGACACTAATAATCCACATTTTTATAGGCGACCCTTAGCAAATGGTCAATCGACCCCCAAGTGGGTCGCGACCCACAGGTTGAGAACCCCTGGTCTAGGCCAATGAAAGCTTCATTCCACTTGCTTAAACAACTATTCTGATTAGGAGGGATTTTAGCAGATTTAAATTTGTTAAGCCCGAATCACCGCATCGTTTTAGAGGTGAGGCTGAAGGTCGAGCACGACGAGGAAACTTCCCCATTTACCTTCTCTGTACTATATCAACCGTGTGGGAAAAAACATCTTTAATTAAACCTATTATGATAGAGAATATTCTGAGGTACACCATATAACATCAATACAGACATTAGTTAGCTAGCTAGCTTAGTAACATAGATAGATTCGGAGAAATATAGTTTGACCACTAAATGTTTTTACTATCAACTTCTGGAGTGTTATGAAGTGTGTGTGTTTCCATGACGACTTCGAGAAGAGGTTAACTTTGCAGTTTGATTGATGCAAGAGAAGCAGCATAGCCGTCAGCGGTCTTAGGTACAACAAACGACTCCAGATTGCTAGAGTAAAAGAAGTTTTTTATAGTGTGTAAGATTTTGTTTTTAAATATCATTTTATATTATCCTTAAAGTCTACTACTTTTATTTTATTTCATATCAAGTTAAATTTGTCTATATTATAATAAAAGTTATATATAGTAATGTTCAGAAAAAAACAACTTATTCAAGTTGGTTCAAGTTTTTCAAGTTAAGATAATAATACGCCCACAGCGGTTTAGTTGTCTACCAGCAGTTTGGTGCTAAAAGTTAAAGACCGTCCACAACATTCAATATTTTATCTCTACTTTTTTTTAACATATTCAGATTAAGACTTGGTCTCAGGGCCGGCCTTAGCCACTGCAACATATGCAGGCTTCAGTGGGCCCAGCACTGTCATAGGCCCCTGCGCTAATTCTAGGTGGAAATTATTAAAATAAACCTTGCAATTTTCCATGAACTCCTGAATGCAAAATATACGAAAAAGCCCTAGAAATTTAATGAAATTTTATAAAACTCTCCTGAAAAATAGACAAATTTGTCATTTTGGGTTGTCATTCAATCTGGACTACGCCAATCCTAACCGCGATAACAAAAAAAAAGGCGTTGTCAACTTTCATTTCATAAAAGTGTAATGCAAAGACAAACAAAGTCTAATAAAAAATCTTTATTTTTACTTATTATTCTTATCCCTGCCCAGACTGGGCACTGATAAATCGGTTTTGCATAGGGCCCCGCAATAGTTAGGGCCGGCCTTGTGTTGGTCCCAAACACAAGCAAGCATAGCTTGTCATACGATGTAAGCAGCATTTCCTTTCAGTTTAAAAAAAATACATTTCTTTGAACTATTTTGTTTACAGCGTTAGAGGAAAGAGAAGAAAGGAGTCTGAGCACTTTAACAGAATTTTAATCCAGACTTCCTGCAAAGTTGAACTCATTAGATTTGAGTGGAATGTTGTTTTTAAGTCCAAGTGCCTGTTGATCCGTCAGAGTCAGGAACTTTTTTTTTTCAGCGGAAGAATGAATGGTGTGAACAACGATGTTCAGCGTTTAGTACGGAGCGCGGTTTGTACCAGCACAGTGATTTTTATACTGATTCACCTAAATTGGTGTTTCTTAAACTTTTACCGGGTAACAGGTGGCGCCTTCTAAAATAAAAAAAACAAAACATTCGCGCCCTCCCCCTCCGCTGGGGACCGGAAGTAGTGATGTAGACTTCCACAATAGGTTCCGGAAGGGTTTTAAGAATGTAATAAAAATGAAAAGGAAAGTAAATATATTACATTTACAACTAAAAAGAAAAAGAAGACATTAAGTTAATTACATACTAGAAAAAGTTTTACTGAATAGAGATGTTGTAGGTTTTCTCTATATTCAGCAAGGATGTTTGTGTGAGCTATTCCATCGGGGTCGGGGACGAAAGCCGGAGCCTAGCATTTTCCTTAGCGTTCTGAGCTTCACCAATTCTTTATCCTGGCGTCTATAATGTGCCTCTTTCTCATAGTAAGAAGAGAGAATGTAAAAAAAAAAAGAAAAATTTAAAATTAAACAGGGGGCGGGGTGGGCGAACATTAAAGTGTGTTTTTTTTTTAATCAGTGCACACTATTCTTCCTGTTAAAAAATCGAATTGCAGGTCTAATTAAATCTAATAGAGAAGGTGGCAGCGCTGGTCTATTTATTATGCGAGGAGCATTTGACGTAAAAAGGGGGATTGTCGTTAATTCATTTATGTATTTAATACATGGCACAGTTTTGCCCTGGCGTAAATCCGACCCTGTCTTGGAGACATAAACATTTCCGGCATTATACACAACGTGCAAGAGGTTTTTATGGCCGGATAGCAATGCGTTTCAGATATGGTTCGATGGTTGTGGTTTGGGCTTCATTGCCCAGCTATAGAATCAACTTGAGAGGCGCTTAAAATATTGAAATATAACAAAATATATATATATATACGTCAAAATTGTGATATGAACAATTCCAAATTTATTTTATTCTATCTTATGAAAATATATCTTTGAATTCACAAATTTCATTGTAAAAATGATAAAATTATAATGCAAAAAATAAATAATTAAATAAATTAAAAAACCACAAAGAGAATAAATTGATCAATTTATTCTAAAAACGTATTGGTTTCTCTCTGGTGGTTATATTCTCTCAAGAGCCACGAAGCTAAATCATTTCTGAAGTTACTTAGAGTGTAGGTCTAGCTCTAGACTTTCATCACTCGACTACAAAAGTTATCAGACGTGACATCAGACGCTAGGGCAGACGAGAAAGTTCAAGGCAGCAATTGGCGGGAGGGAAACAAATGCGTTGTCTTGGTTTTGACTTTAGTCTTTCACGTTGGCGCCATGCACCCCGTCACGGAAATGGTCTGCATAATTGTGTTGTTCTGTTGACCTTTTTAGTTTTATAACACATCAACACAGGCTTGTTTGGAACGAGAAATAGACGAATTGGACCACAGTGGTTCCCAAACCTTTTCCATGAACGGAATACTTCGCCCATTTGGAGTATTTAGCAGAACACTAGTGTTTTTTTTTTTTTAATAAATAAATTATATATTCAAAGTAAAGAATTATGCCAGAGTCGTGCTAAGCATAGATGTGAACCATGTATGGTTTAATCACATAATTTCTTGATACTAGACATAGTTTAAGCAATCTGAATTCCAAAATTTAATGTCACCTGTAGTGTTTTTCTATAGTTTGACTTTGTTGCTATATATAAAGTATTAGCTGATTCAATCAGATAGGCTGTAGGAACGGGTGTAATATTATAATAGCTTGTTTTCAAATGTACTCATACTTTGTATCTTTGTTTCCAATCGCAGATAGAATCTAGATCGGTTCCAAGTTGATAGATATGTTATAGAATTTATTTTGTTACCAAGAAGAACTCTTAAAAATCTGCATTTTGTCTGCCTTTACTTAGTATAGGCCTATTAGTTGTTTATTCTAGTAGTTCGTGGAACATCTATTAAGGCCTTGCCGAACACTGGGGTTCCGCGGAACACAGTTTAGGAAAAAACAATGAACTAGAATAATCATTTTAAACAGACATTACAGATTTTAGAGAGTGTAAGACTACCTTGTAGTAGAGTCGATGATCAGATGTTATAAGAAATTAAAAGCAACGCTATATGGGCTTCTTCAACGAATAGGTCGATTGAAAAGTTCTAACCGTGAATATGAGATGTATCATTAATTACAAAGCTTATAACAGATCACTCTCTCTATCTGATAAACAGCTTGGACATGGTTTTCTCCCATTTTTACAAAGCTTATATCATATCACTCTGTCTGTCTGTCTATCTGTCTGTCTGTCTGGTAAAAAGATTGAACATGTTTTTCTCCCATTTCTCATTCTTGGATCAAGTTAAAACTTAGCAAGATTATTCATTGAACCTGACAAGACATGAATCAATAAAACAATTAACGAATTAGTTAATTAATTGTTAGTGATTATATACTCATATCTAAATAAGGGCAATAAATGCTACTTAATGAGAGATGAGGATGTTTACATGGATTTAATGCCCTTATTATGCTGTCTCATGTTTTGTCTCCCACTTCCCATTCTCAGATCAAGTTGAAATTGTGCACACTTTTTCATAGTCAATGACAATGCACGAATCAATCCAAAACTAACCAATTTGTTAACCATTTAGTACTAATTAATTAATTTTGTTTAAATAGCAGAAAGGGAGTTGAATCCCTTCATTTTCAGATAAGTGGCAGTGATTACGGGTTTTTTCTCTTAGATAAGCTTTGGTTTTTAAAACTATTCTTTTTTTTTTCGGTGCTTGTTTGACTAGTTTCAGACGTGTCTTTAGAAATGAAGATAATGAAATCCAAGCCCAAACCTCCCACAGTACTGCAGGGGATGGCAGCGGGCAGGGCTCGATCTCTGAACTACCGTGGTGACAGTCGGTAGCGCATTCAGCACAACGAGGTAGCCACCCAGAATATGATGAGAAAAGTATGACAGGAAAGAAACTATGTCAATTTTTCTAATGACGATGTTATGAACCCATTATGAGGTAGCCAAGTTTTTCACAGATCATTTCTACAGCGGACAGTACTAGGCAGGAGGAGGTGGGGCAGACAAAAAAAAAAACGATGGGAAATTCACCTTAACAATTCATGATGTCATTTTGCAGAGAGAATGAAACTGGTCCAATAAACTAATATATCGCTAAACGGTTTTAGTGGCCTTAGAGACAACAAACAAGTATACACCATTTTTTGTCTTGTAGTTTGATCGCCTTGTTATTTCCGCATTGTTTCTACTGTGTATCCATCTAAGCAAGCTACAAACTAGTAAGTGTAAATTTAAAAATAAATAGATCTATGTGAGTCGATATACACTATCGTCAGCATTTTGCGATCAATCATTCAGTATTACATACACTTTACCACGTCACATGCTTTACATTTGACATTATGACACTGTGACACTGTACTCTTTTCTTGTATTAGATACAACTATAAATTTGAATGGTAACACGCCCCTTTATTTTTTTTTCTTACTCTTTGATGCCTATATCCGATCAGCTACATTTAAAACAAACTTATAATAATAATAAATTAATGTTAACAAACATAGTGTAGATTTGTGTCAGCCAAAAACAGCTCTAAACACAAAAGTTCAAACGGTAAACTATAACCTAAAGCCTTAAACAGGAAGCAAGACGAAGCAATGTGCTAATTAGTATGCTAGAGAGTCAATTTTACTATTGCAGGATTTATTTCTTAGAAATTAATTTTCTTAATGCTGATTTCTACTTTTTTATTAAAAAAAAAGGAAAATGTAAAAGAGAGAGAGAGAGAGAATATTAACTATTTCAAAAGTCAGGAGTGGGTAGCTTTAATACTCTTTACAATGCTAGACCTTCCAGGACAGTAACTTTTTTAGGTCTCAAAGTGGGAGTCAAATTTAAAGAATTTTTGGAAAGTCTTATATCAGTGTTTTATTTTGGGTAATATGCGTCCATTGAAAACATTTTTTAAAATATATTTATTTCAACCTACACACACTAATGTATTGTCTTACCTTAAGGAATGAGCCGGAAGTCCCTTATCCTGTTCCTTTGAATATTTCGAATTTTAGTTTCACAATGTTTTGTAGCTTCTTTTTTTTTTATACTTACAGAAAATTTTAGGAAGAAAGTTTCGACTACATTAAAAATGTTCAACAAATTAGACTGTCCATAGAATGTCCAATTAATCCATAAAATTAGGTGATGATCGAAAAACTAAAAAAACATTGAAACTAATTAAAATCTATCATGTTGAGCTATGAGGATTACGCTGACCAATAAAAGAGAGTAGATCTATGTACTGCTAGCTTTAGAGATTCTGACAGTATAAAAACAGCAAAACATTTCTTTACCTGTCATGTTTTGGAATAAGTTTTAACACTGCAGGAATACCAATTACCTGAAAGACACTGTTAGCAACATCGCCATAGCAAAACGCTGCGCAGATTAAAAAAAGGCGAAAAAATAAATTATATAAAACCCGCGAAAATTCATTGGAGTCGTCTGCTATTATGCTAATATTTCAATGTGTGACGACATTGAACGCAATTGTTTCTGCTGCCTTTTTCCACCCCCCCCTCTTCGCCCACCCTTTTCACTTACTGCAACGAGCGATAACTCTTTCTGCATCACCATTAGCCAGTAAGTAATGGATTCTCTTCTCCTGTGAGTTCACTCCTTGGATCTGTTCGTTTTACCACTACATGGGGGGAGAAAGAAAGAGAGAGAAAAAATAAAGTATTTAAAATACACATTTTTTTTGTAAATGTCTGTTTTGGAGTGTATTTACATCTTGACTTTGTGAAGAAGATATTGTTGATGTGTGATCACTTCTATTTAATGAATGTAGATGTTTCACTGTGTCTTGCTTTTCAAAAGTGTCCGGATGTCGGTCCCTTGTTGCTGTTCGCTTAGAATGTTTACGGATCATGTGGTTTCTCGTATCTAACCCCTGGAACTGTGTCATGAATGTGCGTTGTTTCATCATCAGTGGGACCTATTCTCAATAGCTTCGTGTATTTGGTATCACTGTTGAAATAGTGTCGACCTCAAATGTAAAGGATAACCATGTTCTTTCATGTCAGTTTGTAGTACTCAAAGGTAAGTCGGAGCATTTATTGAATAGAATTGTATAAAGGAGAAATTCTGTATAGATGTGTGTCAGTTTATTATAGATATATTTTGTATAAAGTAAAAACTCCCCTTCCAGACCTTGCGATCTATAGGTCATCTGTTCCTATGGCCCACTGTTAACGAGGATGTCATGCTGCCAGCACAACGACCAACCACCTTTACGTTTCTCCAACTAATGTCAGATACCCATTAGAGCTGGGTGGACTCAGAGGCGCCCAAAAGATTCCGAAGTTAAAAATCACAGTCTTCACCGGGATTCGAACCCGGGACATCGGTTCGAAAGCAAGTGCTTTACCGCACAGCCACCGCTCCTCCCATATATATTATATACATGGATAAAAGTATACATTTTCCTTCTCCACCTATAGATAACAATAATGTGAAACAATGTGACTAAATAAATTACAGTTGACGTACATTTGTGACAAACAGTGATGGCATGTGCTATTGAAATAATTATCAGAGTCGCTCTTTGAGGTTAGCAAGGGGGGCTACCGCCCCAGGGCCGCACAGCTGAGGTCTGGGAGTCTCTAATAGGGATACTGTCAAAGGAAAACTGGTGTACCATATTATTATGAGGGGCTTACATATGACCCTACCTCTTTAGTTAAAGGCGCTTCTGCAATAAGTATGAATATAGGTTACTGACACAATCCAGTCAGACTGTAAAGAAACCAGGAGGACACGATGGCCTAGCGTGAAATCACTTGACTTCCGAAACGAAAGGTTCACAGGTTCCAATTTAGACGAAGAGTGGGATAGGATTTCAGAATTCCATGACGTCTTGGGGAAAAAGGGGGGGGGGGGGGCTTGTTCACACGACATTTAGGAGTAATTGCTGTTAGTATTTGAGCAATATATAATTGGTCGCACAAGCAGATGAAGCTGATATCAACCCACTCCGTCTGTCTGGTACACATTTTGTACACGTAGTTTCTCCCATTTCCTTTTCTCGGATCAAGTTCACGCATTGCTCGATTATTATTTTAAACCCTAACAAAACATTCACCAATGAAATAATTAATTACTGGTAATTGATACATTTTTTTTTGTAGAAAAAGGGAAATAAATCGTACAGCATTGATATATATTGCTGGGAGCAATATATAAAAGGTGCAGATATTTCCTTAATATAAAGGCTTTGTTGTTGTTTTTTTTTAAAGTATTTTTAATGTTTTGCTTATTATATCTTCTGCTCCTGTCATTGTGGGCTATTGAAGAGACATTAGTTGCTTTCTAGCGGATCTATTAACAATGTTAATCAATATAGGCCTACATATTAGTATTTGAAGACTACAGATATTTAAATGGAAAGGCTCTTACTTGTAATTCACTGTTGATTTATTAGACATTTCATTAAAAATGTATATATCAAACAATGTGAAGTTGGTTTCAAACAATGTGAAGTTGGTTTCAAACAATGTGAAGTTGGACTAAATTATATAAAAAACAAACAAGCAAAATATTACAAATCTTTGAAAAAAACACACTATATCTACCAATAACGAACAAGTTATTTCCCTTATTCGTTGTCAAACATAATAATATTCTTATCATTATTTAATTGACTATTTTGAGTATTTTTGTTTGTTGATTCGTGTTATACTAGGTACAATAAATAATTATTTACAGTATCAACTTGATGTGAGAATGCGTGAGGGAGAAATTCGTTAACAATCATTTTAGGGGACCAAACCCAACAATTATTTCATATCTGTGAAAACTGAAATATGAGTTCCTATTGTTGCTAATAAACAAAACAATGTACTACCAGTAATTAATTGTCTCTTTTGTAACTTTTTTTTATATAGATTCATGTCTTGTCTATGTCATTTAATAATTGTGCGAAGTTTCAGCTTGATCCGAGAATGGTTGTGGGAGAAATAACGTGTTCACACTTCTAACCAGACAAACAGTGTGAGTTGATACAAGCTTTGTAAAAGCACAGTTATGGATGTATAACCCGAGAGGTCGAGTTGAACTGTAAAAAAAATTGCCTTCGTACAAATGATGCGTAAAAAAACAAAGTGTGAGTTGGGAAGACAGGTGTACCTGCCTATAAATTAGAACATAAATTTTATTACGTATTATAAAATTATATTATATTATTATATATTTTTCTTCTAATATCTTGTTTTTTTGTTTTATGTTTTGTGCTGAACCCCCCCCCCCCCCCAAAAAAAAAACAACAAAAAAAACAACATTATAAGTAATTGTTCAAATTATCACAGCAGTGGTTCCCAGACTTTTTGCTAGACTTCCCACATTCTGAGTATTCAGCGGAACACTTTGCTTTTTTTTTTTTTTAGAGAGGTTAATTCACGTGGTGGCCTGCTAGTTCATTATTCCAGTAGTTTGTGGAACACCTATTCAGGCCTCGCGGAACTCTAGTGTCCCCGTGGAACACAGTTTCGGAGACATTAAATTAGAGAGTATAAGTCTTTTGATGCATTTTTGTTTACAACCTCGCAAACACGTGTAGATTTTATTTAGTTTTACATTTCGTCATTATAATTTTTTTTTTATATTTAGTAGATAACCGGTTAATGGGGTGTTCCGTTTATTTGAGCCACGCGGTTATTTTAATATGGATATAATTGGAACAACCACTTATTTAAACTTGAGCCAACTCTTTGTAACACACAACATTGTGCAGTTGAACAAGCAGGGTGAATTGGAGGCACTAGGTGAAGTGAATCTGATGGCCCCAAATAAAATTTAAAAAAAAAATGCATCGAAATCGAAAAAATAAAATTACGCAATTTATTAATAACCTAAATCTAAATCGACATATAATTGAAATTCATGTTTCGCAATTTCCGTAGAGAGATAGTGCTCTTCTATGTTTGACAAATAATCCAAGTTTGGCAACTATTTGTTTAAATTTTTGTCGTCCTGTACAAGGCCCCCACCAATGGACTGCCTAGTTTGCCAATGACTAAGTTACTAGGTCCCATAATGATTGCTTCCCTGGATTATTCAAACGATGCAGACTGGAAGTAAAAAAGCAACACATGAAATGTGATATATCATATATATATTAAAATTTATACATCGATAACGATTTTTGTAAATCTATGCACTTGTCTATGCGATTCTCTCTCCTTTCAGACCACCTTTCCAACCATTTTTCAGCCATCTCTCCAACCATCTCACCAACCTCCTTTCCAGCCACCTTTCCAACCACTTCTCCAACCAATTCTTCAACCATCTCTCCAACCAACTTTCCAACTATCTCTCCAACCAACTTTCCGACCATCTCTCCAACCAACTTTCCAACCATCTCTCCAACCATCTCTCCAACCTCCTACCAAACTACTTTTCAACCATCTCTCCAACCAACTTTCCAACCATCTCTCCAACCAACTTTCAAACCATCTCTCCAACCATATCTCCAACCAACTTTCAAATCATCTCTCCAACCATCTCTCCAACAATCTCTCCAACCACCTAATCCACCACCGCTCGAGTCTCTCCAAATGTAGGCTTAGTTTAGTGTGTAATGTCTTTTAAACCGACTTTCCAGCCATCTCTCCAACCATCTTTCAAACCATCTCTCCAACCATCTTTCAAACCATCTCTCCAACCACCTTTCAAGCCATCTCTCCAACCATCTTTCCAACCATCTCTCCAACCAACTCTCCAACCATCTCTCCAACCAACTCTAAACCATTTTTTCAACCATCTCTACAACCTTCATTAAAACCATCTCTCCAACCACCTTTCAAACCATCTCTCCAGCCATCTTTCAAACCATCTCTTCAACCATCTTTCAAAACATCTCTTCAACCACCTTTCAAACAATCTCTTCAACCATCTTTCAAACCATTTCTTCAACCATCTTTCAAACAATCTCTTCAACCATCTTTCAAACCATCTCTTCAACCATCTTTCAAACCATCTCTCCAACCATCTCTCCAACCATCTCTCCAACCATCTCTCCAAACATCTCACCAACCAACTCTCCAACCATCTCACCAACCAACTCTCCAACCATCTCTTCAACCATCATTCAAACCATCTCTTCAACCATCTTTCAAACAATCTCTTCAACCATCATTCAAACCATCTCTTCAACCATCTTTCAAACCATCTCTTCAACCATCTTTCAAACCATCTCTCAAACCAACTCTCTAACCATCTCTCCAACCATCTCTCCAACCATCTCTCCAACCACCTATTCCACCACCGCTCGAGTCTCTCCAAATGTAGGCTTAGTTTAGTGTTTAATGTCTTTCCTAAACTAAAGGTTTCGCTCGAATGGAGTTATTCTTTTTAATGATGTCGCATTCATCTTTGTAAATAATCATTATACGGGTGATAACTCTCATAAGGATACTGCTATGTAGATTATCTGTAAGAGAAAAGAGAATTTAGAAAAGAAAAATTACTTTTAACTACACGTGTCTTTTTCAAGATACGACAAAGGTGTAAAATAAAAAAGTGTCAATTAAAATGTGCGTTTGTCTTATGTAAATGGGTGCAGAGGCGGCCTTGGGGAGGGACGATTCGGGCAACCGCCCAGACCCCTCGCCTTATAGAGCCCGTGATAGAGAAAATCGTTTGTCTATTTGTCACCATTAGCCCAAATACTCAAGGCCTTGATATGACACTAGGCAGGGCCCCGCGCACTTCTAAGGCCGCCTCTGGTGGGTGATCTTGAAGTAGTCAAGACATGATTTCTAGCAGGACATTGCCCATACGAAGCATACTTCGCCAGCTAGGATCCGTGAAAGCTTTTAACCCAGATGTTGAGACTGCTAGGAAGATTCGAAAACAGTTGAACACATCCTCAGCGAGTTCTAAACCGCTTGATTGTCAAAACAGTTGAGACGAAGGCTCTCCGAGCTCTAGGCGTGTATGCCTGCTTGAACAAATCGCTCTGTCTGGAAGAGTTCCAAGTCAATGCCTGTGTAAGACATTGCTATTTCCGATATATTCGGCACTCCGGGTGCATGTACTAGAATACATATCCGAAGGCCGAGCACACCTGGGACCCCCGCCATTTTCCTTTGTTGTACCAAGCATACCGTGCAGGACTCGCCATTAGTGTAACGGTCCCTTGAGGAACGGCGCATGGATTATTGACAGTGACGTGGAAGCTCTCTTTCAACTCCGCACCGTGCAATGGGAAAGCTCTCGCATTCCCTTGGACAATCCCACTGGAGTTTTGTTTTGCTATACATTTAGAATTTAAACTAATGACTTCCTCTAGTGATCGTTTCCGCCCGAGCGCCACGCTGAGGCAGAATAGCGTACCCGGGTGGGTTCTAAACCAGGAACGTAACAAGTTTCGATAGTTTGACAGGTCAGGAGAAGCGGGCGACTCGCCCTGCACCTAGATTGTCAGACACTTGAATCTTGTTGAAAGCGAGTCTCAGTTGGTAGCCTTTTGCAAGGAAGCTTTGTCTAGTCTCAGTATTAGTCTTAAGACTGAAAAATGTAATCATCAAGACAGTTTGTCAAAAAAATAATTACTTAATGGTAATTGATACAAATAATTAAGAAATAGTAATTGATTCATCGATACTGGTGATTTAAGACAAGCAAGCAAAAGAAATGTAGTTTCTTTTATTATTAAGCCAACACAGATAATGAGACTTCATTCAGTCTTTTAAATCGACCAAGTCTGCTCACGTCTGCTATAATGACTATGACAGGCGTACTCACGATTATCTCCTGTGTAAATCTTTCCCCCTCTTCCCATTGCAAACTTCCCACCCATAGCGTTGATCACTAATACAACGCCTCAAACCAAGCAGACATAGACACAGAGACAGCACACCGACTTGGTGTGTTGGCGTTAATTCTTTTCATCTTTAATTAGCCTTCTGACCTTTTTTTTTTTAAAAAATAAAAGATGTTTTCATTCTGCCTAGGGTTTCGAGTTGACGTTTTGTTTTAGACTATTATTTTTGTATTTAAAGTGTAGTTTTGGAAAGATCAATAAAATTATACCAAGTAATGAAAAAAAAATAATTTGACTTCTAATGTGATTGGTCGAAATATATGTCTATCTATAAATTGTTTATTTATATAGTCCATTAGTATGGATTCTTATTTCCATTCATCGGATGTAGATATATAGAAAACTAACTGTATATATACACACACACATATACTGTATATGTATTATAACAATATATTATCCGCGGCCCGCGGGTCATAATTTGAGTATCACTGATATAGTAACTGACATAGTGTATAAGAAACAAATAAACAAAATAATAATGTTATAAGTAAAGCGAATGTGAATGTATAAACAGTATAAATGGAGCTATTAAAATAGCTAATCGACCTTAATCCATTTTTTTTAAATAAAAATATTTGCTTGTAGACCTATATATATTTAAATCAAGATCTCGAGTCCAGATACTATTATAATAGATGTAGATCTATATACTATAAGAGTAAATTCAATGGCTTAATACAATTATTAATTATTGTATGTTAGTGTCACGATCTGAGATGGTGCTATGATGTCACGTTGATCTATATTGCACAATCAATGATCGTGGTTACCGAGGATTTAGAAATCGTCAGTTGATAAGATGATCGTTTAGAAGTTGCTAGTTGATAAGATGATCATCTAGAAGTTGCCAGTTGATAAGAGGATCATGTAGAAGTTGCTAGTCGACAAGACGATCTAAGTATCTATATTATAAAGTAGAATGTGAGGCGTATGTATGTATGTTACTTATAGACATCAAAACAGCTTGACCAATCTTGATAAAACTTAGCAGGAATGTTCCTTGGATACTAACTTAGACCGTAGTGTATGTATTGTAGCCCTAAAACAAACTTAAGACCCTCAAAAAAAAAAAATTTGTCCGACTCTATTAAAGCTATATTATTTATGGATCTAGGCCATGGTTAACAATGTTGACATGAGAAAAGATCGAAAGGATTTAGACCTAGATCTAATTTTAAGAATTACACTTTGCGCAGATAGTTTTTTACTTTGACACATGAAAATACAAAAGAAGATCTATTGATTTCATTATATAATAAAATTAACCTTCAATTTTGTGTTTCAAAAGCATTTTTTACATAAATTAGTTCCTGACATCTGTTACTACAGATTTCCTGGCGAACATTCTTTCATTAGACATTACCGAATGGTTACACATTAACACATCTCTCTACTGAGTCTATTCCTAGGCCTAGGTCTAAAACTCTTATTGAACTGTAAGATGATAAAACTTCTAAAAAAAACTTCTAAAAACTAGTTTTATGCTTTAACACATAAACATACTAATTATTGTCCATTCATTTCATATTTTAATCAAATTAACATTCAAATTTGTTGTTCTAAAGCAATTTTAATACATTCGTTCGCTGTTCGCTAAAGCTTCGTAGCCGTGATGAGATAGGCCTATATTCATTCACGCAACACATAATGAACTCTATAAAAGCCAATTTTTAACTCTAGATTAGTGTAGATTTAGATCTATGTCTACCTCAAGATCTACTTTATACTTAAACACATGAACATACAAAATTAAGTCTATTCATCTCAAATTTTAATCAAATATATGTAGGCCTACAAGCAAATGTTTTAATTTGAAAAATGGATTTAAGCCTATTAGCTATTTTGATTTGATAGCTTCATTCACACTATTTTTACATTGACACATTCGCTTTACTTATCACATTATTATTTCGTTTAATTGTTTACAAAACACTATCAGTGACTATATCGACAGTAATGCGCAAATAAAGAGCCGTGAGACGCGGGTCACATATGTCTAGTCTTATACTATAAAGTAGAATGTGAGGCGTATGTATGTATGTATGTTACTTATAGACATCAAAACCGCTTGACCAATCTTGATAAAACTTAGCAGGAATGTTCCTTGGGTACTAACTTAGACCGTAGTGTATGTATTGTAGCCCTAAAACAAACTTAAGACCCTCAAAAAAAAAAAAAAAATTTGTCCGACTCTATTAAAGCTATAGTATTTATGGATCTAGGCCATGGTTAACAATGTTGACATGAGAAAAGATCGAAAGGATTTAGACCTAGATCTAATTTTAAGAAATACACTTTGCGCAGATAGTTTTTTACTTTGACACATGAAAATACAAAAGAAGATCCATTGATTTCATTACATAATAAAATTAACCTTCAATTTTGTGTTTCAAAAGCATTTTTTACATAAATTAGTTCCTGATATTTGTGACTTCAGATTTCCTAGCGAACATATTTTCATTAGACAATACCGTAATGAATCGCTTACTAAAAATTAATTCGTTTAATTGTTTACTTTATAATCCCATGCCTAGATCTAAAACTCTAATTCAACTCTAAGATGATAAAACTTCTCTTCGCACAGATAGTTTTATACTTTAACACATAAACATATTAATTAAAGTCCATTCATTTCATATTTTGATCAAATAAACATTCAAATTTAGTTTTCTAAAGCTACATTCGTCTACGTAAGCTGCGAAGCCGAGTTGAGATACGCCTAGATCTATATTCATTAATGAATCGCGTACTAAAAATTATTTCGTTTAATTGTTCACTTTATAATCCCATTCATTTATCAAAGCTATCGCTCTTTTCGTTTTTAATAGATATGAATTTATCGCCTTCGGGTAAACCCATTTTCGCAATGTTAATTTTATTTTCGTAGCGAAAGAGAAATAACGTGAAAGGATCATTAGCTAAGTTTAACATACATCTAAATCCAATCCACTAGATTAGTAAACACAAACTTAGACCCGCAGGCCGCGGGTAATGTCAGGCTAGTATTATTATATATTCAATGAAGAAACTTCTCTTCGACAAATACAAATACTTTAATTCAGAACTTGGAAAAGCTATTCACAAATAATTACAATGGTTAAATGTACTTGAATAGAATAGAATATGTATATTTCTACTAAATAAATAATCTACACAATAATATAATTATGTCTTCTTCCTTTGAGTTCTAACACGAGACTGGCGCTAATCTCTAGAATCTTACAGAGCTTTGGACGTTTTGACATGTGACTAATATCTTTTTGCCGCTTGGTTAATCAATATGACCAATAAATGCAGCTCAATGTACAAAAGTAATATTTCTAACCAATCACATTCACTCCAAAACATAAGTTTGCTGCATGATGGAAATTCCCGATGTAGCTGAAATTCTAGCTGGCAGACCTTGGGCTAAATATAGATACAGTGTACGTGACAGTTAGTATATTTAATATCGCAATATAGTCCCTCTTTATAGCATTTATAAACTTGACCAAGGCGTTTGACCTTGTCAGCAGAACCGGCTTGTTTTCCGTATTAGAGAGAATCGGTTGTCCAAACAAGCTACGGAAACTAGTGTCAGCTTTTCATGAAAATATGCAGGACATTCTCCACCAAGAGCGGAGTAAAACAAGGATGTGTTCTGCCTCCAATACTATTCGGAATCTTCTTTTCAATGGTACTCACCAGCGCTTTTAAACCCCTGGAAGATGGAGTATATATCCCCAGTAGATCCGATGGAAAGCTATTTAACCTGGCCTTAAAGCCAAAACAAAGAAACGGCGTATCTTGATTAGGGAACTGCTGTTCGCCGACGATGCCGCACTCATTTCTCATTCATAAGAAGGATTGCAGAGGCTTGTAAATGCTCTGGCAGCTGCTTGTCAAGAGTTTAGCCTTACAATAAGCCTCTCCAAGACTGAAATCCTGACACAAGATATCGCAGAAATACCAGTGATACGTATTGGAAATCACACACTTTTGGTGGTGCAGTAATTCACATATTTTGAAACAACAATAGCCAGCAACCTTGAGTTAGACACTGAGCTGACAAAAAGAATAGGAAAGGCTTCTGCAGCAATGGCAAAACTCTCCAAGCGCGTGTGGGAAAATACCAAATGGACTACGGCAACAAAAATCCTGGTCTACAATACCTGCGTTCTGAGCACACTTCTTTATGGCAGAGTAAGAGCTGAGTAACTTACATGCGTCAAGAACACCGATTAAATAGCTTCCACCTACGCTGCCTGCGACGCATAATGTGCATCTCCTGGAGTGATCGTGTCACCAATCAGGAAGTTTTGACCCCGGCCAACATGCAAAGCAATAGAGAAGACTACGCTGGCTAAGTCATGTCACCCGCATGCCAGATGAAAGAATCCCTAAAGACCATTGCTCGATTTAGGAAAAAACCAGTGCCGTGGATGAAAAATTTTTCTGCAGAGCCGGGGAAAAAAAAAGTTAAAGCAGAGCCGAGGCTGGAGCCTCACAGTGCCGGGTATATCCTGGTTTCGCAACAATCTGAGCCCATCTACTAATCCTGCTACTCCCACTACTACTATTATTATTACTAACACTTCAACTACTAGTGCTACTACAATATAACATGACACAACATGCGAAAACAAATTATTTACAATACAACACTTAAAAACGAATGATATACAACAGGTTCTAAGGTTCTAATTTATTTTAATTTTAATTTGTTTGTTTCATTTTTTCAAATATCTTGGTTGAATTTACAGTTTTTAATAAAAACTAGCTTGTTGTTGAGATGAAATTTACTTTTAAATGGAAAGTGTGTTGTTTTCATTTTTTAGCTAATAGATGTTGTTGTTGATGTTGATGCAGTAGATGACGTTGTTGTTGATGCAGTAGTTGATGTTGTAGATGAAATTGTTGTAGATGTTGTTGTTGCGTTTGTTCATGTTATTGATGATGTTGTTGTTGATGACGTTGTTATTGTTTTTGTCGTTGATGTTGTTGTAAATATGGTTGAATTTACAGTTTATAGTAGCTTGTGTTGTTGTTGGTGGTACTGCAGAAGATGATGTTGTTGTTGATGCAGTAGTTGATGTTGTAGATGAAATTGTTGTTGATGTAGTTGTTGCTGATGGCGTTTGTTGTTCATGTTATTAATGATGTTGTTGTTGATGGCGTTGTTTATGTTATTGTCGTTGTTGTTGTATATTTGAAATTGGTCTAATCAATTCTAAACAATTTTTTGCTAAAAATCTAAACTATTTAAACAAATTATGGCGCTGTTCCATAACTACTTCTTTTGTTGGTTTGCCAGAAGTTAGGTCGCTAGCAGAATGTGTGGCATACAACCTGGCATCAAAATGTTGAAGTGGCGGACCATTCATTTTAATAAAAAGCAAGTGATCTATCTGATCTATCTATCATTTGATTAAATTTTTATAACATCAGATGTATCTTAGCTTATTAATTCTATCTTTCTTGACAGCTTATATAACACTGTTTACTAGCTAATAGATTTTTTAAACTTATAATTTTATATATTATATTAATTAATAACAATATCAATCAATATATATTCAACTGCTTATGAATTTTGATTTTAATTTCAAATCAAACTTATTAAAGCCAAAATAAATAAACTTATAATATTTTATTGGTTTATTTTATTTATAAATTATTAATAATTAATGACTTACTACAAAACGTTTTCTGAAGAAGTTGAAGATCATCACTGTGAGATTTCACTCTTTGGATTATAGTATTTTTCGTAAAAGACAATTTTTCTTGGGTTAATGTTTTAAATTTTTTACAAGACGGCTCTTTAGACATTTCAATTAAAACAAAATTGAAAAATATTTATTTTAAATAGGCTATAATTCTGATAAACCACGCTTTGTGACAAACGAAAAGTGAACTTAAATTGAAACCAACGAATATAAGAAAACGAAACACTTAGAATTACTTTTAGTTACGTTTATTTCGATTAATTCGGTAGATGGACGTACCAAATTTTTCCATTTAACTAAAAATTTCGTGATTGCACTTATTCGACTTAAAAAACCAGTGCCGGAGATGAAATTTTTTTTCTGCAGAGCCGGGGATAAATACCATCCCGGCGGGGATGGTTTAAGTTAAAGCAGAGCCGGGGATATCCCCGGCATCCCGGCGGTAAATCGAGCACTGCTAAAGACATCCTATACGCTGAGCTTGCAGAGAGAGTCAGACCCAAGGGATGCCCAAGACTAACCTGCAGAGATGTCTGCAAGCGAGACATGAGATACACGGGCACCGACCAAAGTATGTGGGAGAGATAGCACAAGACCGGAAAGCATGGAGACAGACTGTACGTGCTGGTACGACCGAATGCATGAGAAACGAAGCTGCGTCAGCCAAGAGAAAGAAAAAGAAATCTGCCCTGTCAGCTAGCCCTAGGACAGATGAGCATGCACGCACAAACTGTGAAAAACTCTGCCGCTCCAGAATTGGCGTGATCAGTCACTCCAGATCCTGCCCCATCACAAGACGTAGCCAAAGCCAGTGACTCATCTGGAATCATCCATTGTCTTCCGAAACTATTAAATGTATGTCGACGCGGCTCAGCAATAACTAGACTAGAACTCGTATGAATTTACACGTTTAATATAAGATTACTAGACCTAGGCCAATGGTATGATCATGAATAGTATGACTTTTGTTACCGGGTAATGGTGTTCTATTTTGTTCTAATCCGATTCATTTCTTAATGTGATACAATTGTTTACATAATAAATAAATCTGCAGCCCTAGGCTGTTAGACGATAAGTTATTGATATAATAATTAAAATTGTGTTCAAATTATCAAAACTATTTTTATCACTATTATAAATATTTCTAGATCTGTGCTCTATTTAGTCTTATTTAGACTGTCAAGTGTAGTCCCCTATAAGAAGGATTTGTCTAAACTGTGCGCTATAAAAGTAGTTTGTTATTTGTGTAACTTATAACTAAAACGAAGTTCCTTTCAAAATTCCTTTTTAAACACAACATTTGAACCGGTAGTCAATGAGTTAGTTATTACTGGAAAATATATTTAATAATGATCCATTGATACTTTTACCATTGTGACCTTAGATGCAAATTTTTTGTACCAAAGCGCGAATCTATGAATTAAGCTTGAGTTATTAATGAAAAAGTTCATGACCTTTTAAAAAAGGCTATCTCCACTGAAGTTTTTCATTGAAAAGTGATGTAATTTTATGAAAAATCTGCTTGCATATATAATTATAAAAATTAGATGGTTCAATTTCGGAAAAGAAAAAATAGTTGTTGCATCAGAACTTTGAATAATATCATAATCATAATCATAAAAATATCATGATGTTCGATTTTCATTTTCTCTTCTAGTTTCTGAGATCTAAACGGGACGGACGGACAGACTTGTCTTATATAGCTAATAGCGTATTTTCCCCTTTCGGGGGCCGCTGATAAAAATAGTTGTTAATTATCGTAGTTTTGATGTAAACATCCAATTTAAAGAAATAATTCACACATGTAAATCATTTAACAAACAAAACATTTAAAATACGCTTTTTGAATCAGCAAAACTGTACTTCGCTTCTAATTATTACAGGAAGTAACACGAAAAACATAAAATAAAAAAATACTGAAAATAAAAAAATCTAATATTACGAGTAAATTTATCAATTAGTTTGGATCAGTCATTGTCACGGCCTGGTTCTTGTTGTAGGCGTGATGACGCGAATGTCTCTGTGTGTTGTAGATACCTCTTCTGGTACTACTATAATGTTTTTCTTAACTAAATACTTTCTCACACGCACTAGATTTGCAGGTGCGTGAGAACACTAACGTACTAAGCTCTACGACCACAACATTTAGAATTATTAATAAACACGCTGGTAGCAGACATGGATTTTATTCACATAATAAGAATGAAATAGTTCACAATAGATATTGGCGACTTCAGCCATCATAAAATGTAATCGATGAAAAGAACAGCATACCACATAATAATTACTCAGTGCTCATATAATATACGTGAGGAGATGACAACGCTCCTCTCTCTACAACAGTCTAAGGTCAACTGAGGTGTCCACCTCGTGGTCAGTTACTTGACCAAGCAAAATCTCGTGCTAACTGCACGGAATAGTTAAGTGACTACTAGTCACCAAATGTTGCAAGGGTTCTAAAACTGGTATATGACAGTCATGGGATTAATTTTGGAATAAATCTACACTTACAATAATAAATATGTGCGATTAGAAATATTTTTACCAATGACTTTTGTTTTAGCCCAAATTAATGTTTTTGGCCATGTTCCTATCACTTGTCTGGACCAGTTGGGAATAAGGGAGTGGGGAGAAGGGGTATCATCGCATTAAAAAAATAGTTCTTATTCAGGGAATGAGCCTCCTTAAGGGAACTAATTCAATTTATACCACATCTGTTAAGTACTATTTATTTCCCTTGTTCGTTATCGATACCAAACAAAATAATTAATTAACCAATTGTTCGTTTTTTTATGTTTATTTTAAACTGATTCCTGTTTCGTCAGGTACAAGAAATGACTGTGGGAAATTTAAACTTGCATCGAGATTGGGTGTGGGAGAAATAATGTGTAAAAATGTTTTATCAGGCAGACAGACAGAGTGACTTGATATAAGCCTCGTAAAGAAAAAAACAACATAGAATGAAATCACGTGATTTCGTTGCTAGACAGCTGACGCCTTGTTTTATCATTAACTTTACAAGATCAATTACACAAATCATCAAAAAAAAAAAAAAGTACAGCAGTGAAAATTACGCCAAATAAAATTTTATTTCACCTTTAGATTAAAAAAAAAAATAGGCATGGTGAAAGTGCAACGCAATCGAGCCGAAATAGAAACCACAAAAATGTAAATCTCCATTAACGACAAGATAAAAGTAAACGAAAAAGGACTTTCATCCGACAATAAATACCTATGAAGTTAGCTCCCTCCATTCGTGTTCTTTAATCATATGGATGTATAGAGCATGAGCGACAACTGCTAATGCACTAATTCAATCGCATAATTTCATTATGGCGTCACATGTGCACGCCCCCTTATCTCTTCCTAACCCAGATATGCCAATATGCTTCATTTTTGCTGTTTGTTTTTTTTTTAGTGTAAACTTCTGTCTAATATAAGTTGGTTGTCGTATCTTCTTTTCACCCGATCGTAACTTATCTCAAAGGTGAATGTCTGTTCCTTTATTCTCAACATAGAATTAATACTTTGTGCTTGAGCTGTAATAAGGACACTACAAGATGTTAAAGAAAGACTTATGATACAACCTTAATATCATTAAGACATATCAGAATTAATTGTTGGCTTCAATTACATACATTATAATGTTGCATTCATTTAACTTGATGAGTGATAGAATTGGTCTGATCTAGTGTGTGTGGGGGGGGATAGGTATATGTGAAGTGGACTAAATATATATATATATATACAGGTAGTCCTCGGGTTACGACGGTCTCGACTTACATCGTTTCATGGTTACGACGCTGTTTACGACGGCTCAGTCCGACTTGCGCGGTTTTGCTTCGTATGTCGAATTACGTGCAGGGTAGTGTAGTCCAGTACTGTACACTGCACCGTTACAGAGGAAAACTCGTCTCTTGCATGCCAAAGAACCCTTCATTATGGCTCCCAAACGTAAGCCGGACTCATCTGACCCTAGAGAAAAGGATGCAGCAATAAAAAGGAAGACCACCACCATGGAGGTGAAAGTGGACATCATAAGGCGATCTGATAAGAGAGGGAAACACCAACAGAAATTGGCAGGTCATTACAACTTAGTCCACTACTAATAAAGATGGCGCGGTGGCTGAGTGGTAGAGTCCTACTTTTCTGCACAATATTTTACAGTTTTTATTAATAGTTATGTACTAGTATAGGTATATGGATAGGCTAAGTGATTGCAGTACAGTACAGTATTGTTATTATGCTGCAGTACTCTGCATACATGTATAAATGTTTGATCCGACTTTCGTCGAAATTCGGTTTACGACGCCAAGTAGGAACGGAACACCGTCTTAAGTCAAGGACTACCTGTAAATAGAAAGAATTGAAAAGTTTGAAGAGACCTACACAAATGAAGCTCTAAAATTGAAACTGATATATTCTTGAAGACGTCATGAAGTTGCCAGATTTCTGTGCGGCGTATAGCCAATGATTCTTTTGTTGTTTGCCTGACTAGAGATGTAAACTTCTAATTTTATACATATAACATATTGTATTGCAAGTAAGTGTAAGCAACAATTAATTCATTACGTTTTGTTTGTAATTGTTTATTTGAACAGAGAAAGTGCACAAGAAAAGAAAGACAAAGAAAATTATTTTTTTTGCATAATTGTGCTTAGACATTAAAACTTGAGACTAGACATTGAACAAAACCAATGATGAGAACATTAACCGTTTAGGTTGGTTTCAGTCAAACGTTAAAGAAAAAACAACCAAAACACAAACAGACAAAAATACAAGAACAAGGTAAACAATCATGTCATTGACATGGGAGTGATTTTTGGCTTTTAAAATAAAATATTAAATGATTGTATGTAGGTGTTATATAACGACTAGGGCGGATACAAATATTTTCGTTCGAATCGAGGTGAATGTGGCATACAAGTTATAAAATCAAATATGTCTACTTTTGTGATGGCTGCCTGGTCTTGTGGTATACGTTGCGCACTGTGGTCTCCGTGGTCCAGGGTCAAAATCCTGCCCTCCTCCATCCCCTTTCCCGCCCTGCGGGAGGTTTGGTCTAGGATGTAATAACCTAGAAAGAGAATAATTAAGAGAAAATGCGATACATATTTAAAAAATATATAAATAAAATAAAAAGCAAAAGTGAAGCCTACAACTGACGCAAGCTCATTCCTCTCAAAGTAGTTCTATGGCACTGCTAAAAACTTGTTAAAATTGTTTTTCGAAGCTTCCTGAAAAAAAAAAGTTTATTCATCAATGTGGGGTAGATGGTTGAGAGACCAAACCCACTTTGCTTTAGCTGGGCTAAATAACAAAAGGAGGGAGGGCGGTCGAGTTCAAACCCCGACTCGAACAAAGTTTTGTTTGATGAGTGCCTAAAGGCATCTTGAAAACCTTCTTCCAGATACCTCTTCTCCCTGTGGTTCACAAAAGAGAATGGACCAGAGCGCACTGAGCTCGCTATAAACTTGGTATTTGCACTATATATAAGCAATTTTATAAAAATGTATTTAAACTATTGCAGCTGTTTAAAATCAAAGAGTCATTGCCGTCTAAAAAATATTTTTCTTTCATTTTTTTTTTTTTAAATGCTTAAATAAGCACCACGCTCCCTATTTTAAGAGCCTTCCTGTGTCCATGAGATGGGGTAAAGAATGCTGGCAAGGTCTGACATCATTGTGAAAATGGATTGAATGAAAGACAAGACGCTGCACAAGTGTCGATAATGTTCCTCTCGAAATGCCAGATAGGTGCTGATTGACGCGATACTGAAATGACTACCTAGCTGCAATATAGAAGGAGAGAGAGAGAGAGAGAGAGAGAATGGATGAAATTGCGTGTTCGAAATTTGTATCAGACTTACAGACAGAATGTGTTGATATAAGCTTTGTAATAGAATCTTTAAAAAAAACAAGATTACAAATTTTACAAAGACAGTATTTGTGGAAACACAAACTCAAAATCGGCCACCCGAAGTGGGTCGACTCAGGCAGGTAAAAAGGCTGCTTTCAATATTTTCAGAAAGATAGTGAAATTCTATCAAAGGCAAATGACAGAGACGAATGGTGAAAGAATTTTAACAACTGACCGAGAGATAAGTAAAAGTGGAGGTGATCAATGTGAACCTGGCCTAACTGATGTCATATACATATTTTCTAATTAATCTAATTGTTTTGTAAAGGGTCAAGGACTTATTCAAAGCCTCAAGAAAAAAATTCCTTAAAAAAAAAAATGTCCTTAGTTAAGTGTGGTATAGTGCTTACATTGCAATGAAATTATTCTTACAAAAAATCTAAAACCTTTAGGATACATTTTCAATAATTACACGAATTAGATGTCCCTTGCTAACGGTGTAAATGGTGTATTTTTATGAAACAAAACTGCTTGCATAGTTCATTTTAAAAATTAAATTTTTCGCTTTCAGAAAAGAAAAAAAATATCCGTTGCATCGAACTTTGAAAGATCTAAAATATCATGATGTCGCATTTGAATATCTTTTCTAGCTTTCGAGACCTATACGGGACGGACGGACGGAAAGACAGACCACATAAAACTAATAGCGTTTTCCCCTTTCGGGGGTAGCTAAAATCATTTATAAATGGAGAGTAATGTGAAGGAAAGTACTCCGGATTTACAATTATATCTATCAATAACATAGACGTTATTTCCGTATTCGATATCAAACATAATAATTAATTATCAATAATTAATTGACTAATTCGTTCAAAATGTACAATCCACTAGTGTTTTGTAAGGGACTATAAATAAATAACTTTTTAACCTGATCTGAGAATGGGTGTGGAAGAAATAACGTGTTCAATTACCAACGTAACGAAATCCTACAAATTTAGCCATATCTATGAATACTGAAGGATTAGTTTCCCTTGTTGGTATCTTTCAAAAGAGTGAAGTCTTGTCTACCAATGTGAATTTGTGCAAAATTTCAATCGTCTTGAATTTCGTGAAATATATTGTCAAGGCATTAGCTTAATCAGATTAAATTGTTTCCCTTGAAAGTTGATTTTGTAAATAGCAAAGAAAAACATAATTATCAAGTTGTTGTTTTTTCTCTCAAAATATTATTTAAAGAAATATGCGAATTATTTTCATACAAGCAATCATCAATAAAATTTGCTCCAATATTATGGCTTATTGCTTTCTGCTTGATTTAATGACTTACATTTTGACACTTTCTTGAAACTGCACCAATAAGAAAACCGTGTGGAGTGGAGCTACTACCTATTTCGTATTGGTAGCAGGCCAAAGAATTAGGTAATAAAATTGGTTCTAGCTTTTTTGAATATTTCATTTTTATTACAAAGAAATAAAACACAAGACACAACAATCAAGGGGCGTCCTGACTGTTTATTGGATGTAAACCAATTGAAGTTCTTCGTTAGATATCGATAGAAAAAAAAATCATGATGCACAAAAACACTATAAGACAAAGACAAAAAAAATTGGTTAAATAAAAATAAAAAAAATGACTAGGATTTATTCTCACAGAAAACAAAACATAAAACGGTTGTGTCTGCTGACTGGCAGTTCGAAAATCTATTGTTATGAATGTTTAGTTCAAATAGAACGAATTGCCAATTAGCTGTAGGTCTAATCATCAGCACAGTTATATAAGGACGAACTCCCCAAAAAAACACCTACGCATATCTAGGAAGTCGATTCATACTATTGTCCTGTTGGCTCATATTTCTCACGGCTATGGCCAAACTTCGGCTCACGGCGACCCTCTGCGGGGTAGAAGAGGAAACCTTAGTGTTCCCCGAGGCCTGAATAAGTGTTCCACGAACTACTGGAATAATTTAACTTTTAGGCCAACAAATTCCGCAAAATACTCAGAATGTTCCGTTAAGGAAAAAGTTTGGGAAACATTGGTCTAGAATTTAGAGATATTATTCGGCCTCATGTTTCTGCGTCATCTTTATTGGACTTAAAGAAAACAAAAGTGGCTCCAAAGAGCGAAGACAGAAAGAGAATGACCGTTAAATTTCAAAATACACTCATTACAGGCTTAAAAAAAATATGTTAGGTTGATCGTTAAAATGTGGCCCATTTATTACAATTCAAAAGAATGGAGCGTTCGATCATAATTATCAATATAAAGCCTGGGAGCCTTTGTATCTAGTATATATGAATTAAATGTATTACATTTATATCATGTATAACTTGTTCTATGTCGTACTTGTAAAAGATTGTACCCACTTTGGAATGCTCATTATATTGTGTATACACTATTAGATCTATATATTAACTTGTACCGATACAATATTATATTTTTGCGAAGTCGGAAAGATGTTGATAGTAAAATAACAATTAACGCTTGATTCAGTAATGAAAGATGGTTGCCTGGTCGTGCGGTATGCGCATTGGACTGTCGTCTCGTGGGTTTACATCCTAGCCCTGCTTGCCGCCAGCCTTGAGGGAAAATCCGAAATATGTCCAACAAAATCCTGAACTCTTCTTTCTTCTAGTAACACATCACCGTAGCAGACGTAATAAACAGCATTACAGTATCCACTCCCTTGCTAGGGGAAATAATTCCAAATAGGGACACCACTCACATAGACACAATGTCAAAACCACATGCTAAAATAACCTGCACTAAAGTTATTGAATGGCTTTTAGAATCTAGAAGCTATATCAATACTTCTGCATTATGAACATCAGATATACAAAAAGCTTGTTATTGACGGATCAGCCTCGAGAATATACGAGAATTTGCAATAACATTTTTTTTTTAAATGTACGTAAAAATTAGATTGCATTTTACATTGCAGTTATATTTACTTCTAAACACTGAAGCACTTGTAGACATTGTCTTTGATTCCGAAGATTAAGGATGAGTGCAGTATTTCACATCAACACGTAGTCCAAGTTCAGACCTGCATATTATGACCCATCTATTGCAAACAAAGCCATTGTCCGCAACGAGGAGGGGGGGGGGGGGGTTAAGCGCAACAAACAATAATTATGTATTTTAAAGTATCTTTTTTACCGAGTGTCAATTATCTTTTATTTGCCATTTATAGAGATTTTCAGTTACATTTTTTCTTTTATTGTTCCTCTTTCAGACCCCGCAATCAATGGGGCAGATGATGTAAATGTCATCTGTTTCTGCGGCCCACGGTTAACGAGGGTCTCATTTGGCCAGTACAACGCCTTTACTTTTCGCCAACTAATGTCACATACCCATTAGAGATTGGTGGCCGCCTAAAGATCCAGAAATAAAAAAAATCCTATCTTTACAGAATTCAAACCCGGGACCCTCTAGTTCGGAAGCTAAGCTCTTTACCACTCAGCAACCGCATCCTCCATGCTTGATCTTACCAATTCTGTTTTTAGTTGAGATCTTTAGTGTCGAAGCTCATTTTTTTTTCTACTATGTTAAGGTATTACTACACTGTAAGGTTGATGTTTCTACATAGATGGCGCTCTGCCTTATTCTGCTAAGCAAAAATGTCAAGAATAAACAAAAACGTGTGGAAGTTTATGTAGTAAAGCGTGTTTATTTATTCTTGCAGATCATCTTGAGAAGACATCCTCCCCCTCCCCGAGACAGCTCATCGTTTGCTGCTGTTTATTGAAGGCTCAACATCCAATCAACATTGTTAGAAGACGCTCTCATTACGTTGTGTTGATGCTGTTTGTTGTTTCGACAAATGAGTCGTGCACTCTGACTCAAAACGCTAGCAAGGCTAAGACAACACCGTCTGGAAAAGTCGGGGGGCAACAGAAAGTAGAAAGGAAAAGCAAAAAGGCAGCCGGAGCATAAAAAAGGGGTCAGAGGTTGACGTCTGCTGCCAGTGTTTTGTACTTGGGAGTTTTCTCGCTTGCCATACGCAGACTGCTGTCTAATTGTCGTAAGACGCTACAATGGACAAGCTGCTATTAATTTCCTTGGTTGCTTTGGGATGGACAGAGGCCAGGTGTCCGCACAGCTTGTCCGGGAAGAAATACCCTCTGACCATTGGTAAGTACTGGTGTATTTGGAAGTACCTGCAATGTGGGAAAGAAAGTGAGAGGCAGAGTAAAAAAAATGAATAGAGTAAAAGAGAAAGAAAGAGACAGAGAGAGAGAGAGACAGAGAAGACAGAGAGACACAGAGATACACAGTAAGAGAGACAGAGAGAGATAGAGAGAGATAGAGAGAGATAGAGACAGAGAGATACAGAGAGAGAGACAGAGAGAGACAGAGAGAGATTGAGATAGAGACAGAGAGAGAGACACGAGATACAAAGCAAGGCGAGTGGCCAGGGTGAAAGAGCGCCGAACCAGCAAAAAGCTGAGAGAAGTAGCAGGCCTATCTGCAACTGACCAAATCTACACATGCCATGTAAAGCAAGGATTGGACTTTACAGCCATCTTCGAGTTCATAGGATATGAGAAATGTGCTCATCTTCGATCACGAAGGAGGAGCTATATTGTGATTATTATTATAATTTGTTCTGTAGTGTTGGTGGCTCGGGGTGCAGTTAGATGCTCCAATAATATTTTCAGTAATGGAAAAACTCGTCTAGGACCGGGTCAAAATTTAACTAGATGGACTGTACTTCGGGTTTTGTTGTTTTTAAAAGCGGTTTGTACGTGGGTGTAAGATGGATCATTGTGTGGTCCGACTCTCCGAGGAGAAATAACGATCGAGATGTGTAGGCCATTTTTATGTTGCTATAACACATGTCCAAGGTTTTATCGTGCAGTGTAAGACAATTAACATATTGAGTATATGTTGGCAAGTCTTGAGCTAACGAAAGATGATTGAAATCTCCCATAACTAGTCGGGCAGCATCTGAACTCTACATACGATATACAGATATAAATCTAAGGCTATCGAAATTTAGCTACTGGGATGTATGAATTGAAGCTGCGAGTGTTTGAAAACAGTTCCTGATAATTTGGTTCAAAAAGGAGCGCAGTTATTTTTATTAGTAAACGGAGATTTTTCATAGCTGCTCATAAATATGTAAAAACATTGTACAAAGTCTCTGAACCAGTTATTAATACATTTAGAGAACAGGAATTTCATAAGTCCCTTGTAGAACAACATTGCTCTCGTAAATATTACGGTAATAGATTTTACATTTTTCCTTATCATAATTTGAGCTCCATTTTTCCTATTCTTGACATAGGTACCTTCAAATTCTTAAATATTCCACAAATTCATTTTAAAAATTTCTATCCTTTTCTCTTTTTCCTTTGAGGAAAGCATGCATGCTTACTCCTCATTTGCATAAATAAGTAACAATTGTGCGGTAACATTCATAACAGTAAATCGTCCAAAGTAATTAGCAGAACTTACAGTTACTTATCTTTGAGAATGGGAAGTTATAGTTTTTCTGGGATTAACTAATAATTTGTTTCTTTCCAATACTGTTGAATAAAGTCAGTGAAAGATAAATGAAGATAGTTTCCGTTTATGGAATACAGAAAGCAACAAATGCCTCCTACTGTTTTCGCTTCGCAGGCGCTTCATCATAATTATAAAGTTTTATATAAAAGTTATTCATGTTATAATGCTTGTATAATTACCGCATTGTATCATTGCCACTTTGTATCATTGTTACATTGAATCAATGCCCCATTGTATTACTGACACATAGTATCATAGTTATACACTTTTACCCTTTCTTATCAAATATCAACTATCACCACCACATTCAAATCACTTTGTTAGGTGGTTCTGTCTGTTTCATCTTATGTACCTCGACCCTCCCGCATCAAGCGACCACACCAGGAACCTGACCTTTACTCATTGTTTAGTATTCATCCATGTAGAAGCCAAAAAAGCTCATCTGCTTATCATTGGCATTAACTCTCTCCCGCCTGATCTTTCTAAATAAAGAAGAGCAATGGATTAAACTCTTACAAAACGTATGTACCTCAGAATTTCGAACCTCCAACCTCTTAGAAATTAGTTCAAACCCAGTACGCAAGTAGATGAACCTTAGCCAATATTATCTCCCTTCTGTTATATTAACCCATTGACAGCTGTTGATCCCTGTAGTATTAACCCATTGACAGCTGTTGATCCCTGTTGTATTAACCCATTGACAGCTGTTGATCCCTGTTGTATTAACCCATTGACAGCTGTTGATCCCTGTTGTATTAACCCATTGACAGCTGTTGATCCCTGTTGTATTAACCCATCGACAGCTGTTGATCCCTGTTGTATTAACCCATTGACAGCTGTTGATCCCTGTTGTATTAACCCATTGACAGCTGTTGATCCCTGCTGTATTAACCCATTGACAGCTGTTGATCCCTGCTGTATTAACCCATTGACATTTACAGTGATGTTACAAGGAGGAAGGGATAGAAGTAGATTCGAAGCTACGAAACAAACGGAGACATTTTGATACAAGAACATGGTCGTACCTCCCCCCCCCCCCCTTAATGTTCCAATGTTTTCATCGTTTCTTTTTGTTCAACACGTTTTATTGCCTTTTTTGACATGCTTAAAGTCGGTATGGAATGGGCTTAAATAGTAACCTTTAACGTAATGACCCATTGGCATGATTAGGTCAACAGCGCGTGTTTACATGTATGTACGTCACTTCCTGTACATCGACGATGGCAAGTAAACTTTGAACTTTTAAGAGTTAAAAGAACCTAATCGATGGAAAATTCCTGTTTCTTTTTTGTCCTAGGTTTTTATTTGATATTTCTTTTTTGTTCTAACATTTTGCTAGCGATTTCATACAAGCTATCATGTCAACTATAGACTTAAAAGGATCTTTATAGTTCTAATTATATTTGCACATTTTCGAATATGTTAAGACAACTATGTCCAACCTACGGTTCACAGGACATGACTGGCCCATGACACGGTGTTATTTGGCAAATGCAAACTTCTTGTCACAGTGCATTACGAGCTGGACATTATTTAAGAAGTGTTTGAAGTGTTATCCGTGTTATAAGGCGCTTAGTTTGAAAATCATTAGGAATAAATCTAGATCATGATAGGCCTTGGAAGAGGTCCATCTAGGGGAATGATACGGAAGGTCTACTATTTCTGTGTTCTTGAAGTATATCTTAGTAACTGGGAACATTAGAGATGGGGGACCCAAGAATTTGAATATTTTAAAAATAATGTTGCATACAAAAGTGAAGTATCATCTTGCGATATATAGGATCAGCTGCTTCTGTGACCAGCACAACGACCAACAGCCTATACTTTCTCCAACCTGTTACAGATGGATGGACACAGTGATGTTCCAAAAAATCCCAAAGTCCCAAGTCTCAGTCTTCACAGAGATTCAAACCGTAGAAGCCCTCGAATCGGAAGGCAATCGTTTTAACAGTCAGCTAGAAAGCTCTCCCCCCCCCTATTTTATGAGTTGAAAACATGCTATTCTTTTGTTGTTCATTGTGTATTTCTTTTCTTTTAGTTTATCTATATTTTATTTTTATTTATAAATATTTTTCTACGTGAAAATAGGGTATTTACTACATTGCCTGATAGATCACTGAATGCTATACAGTGCCTAGGCGAAGTAGGAAATGGAGAAGCTACGCTTGGATTTCGTACTTTGCCGATGACATACACATAAGTACACCTTACAAAATACACTTGACAAGTACGCGATGTTTCATATATATAAAATCTCAACATTTTTCAGTAGCGTAAATAACCAAACAAAAGAAAACTCAACTATTTAGATTTTTTTGGTTTTGTTAATCAGAGAGTGACAGTTATTAATTTAAAAAAAAAACATTTTCTGTTTAGTATTAGTAATATTTTTGTTCATTTGAAACATTCAGGAAGAGGTTGTTAACATTGCTGTAGACATGTCGAAATGGAGACAACTTGCTGCCCACTGCACAAAACGACGTGTAGTATCTAAGTCTAAACTAGATCCAATACGCGTAACAAATGGTTCAACCTTAATAAATATTTACTTAATAAAACTTCTTATAACTAAATGTCTATTCAGTATACATTTTTTTTACAAGCCCCACCCCTTTTTCTTCTTCCATGCACCCGTATTCTGCAACGTCATTCGTTTGTCTGACTACGTCACTACGTCTGACTACGTCACTACGTCTGACTACGTCACTATTTTTACCGTCGTTAAAAACAATGCACGATATATTTATTTACAAAATTAACATAATCTCTAAACTAAACTAGGACACTACAGTAAATCCAGAGCAAATGCGTAGTGAACCAAACGTGCGCCCGGAGCAAGACACTTTATTGGCCCCCCTCCGGTCCCCCATTTTTCATGAACATGACACATAAATATAGGCTTATAAATAAAAAGCATTTAAAATTAATAATAAACCTTAGAATGTATTACCTAACTAAAGTATCTACAATATTTTTGACGCTTTTCAGCGTAATGCCTCCCCCCCCCCTGAAAGTGGTGCCTGGTCATTGTGCCCCCTTGTCCCCCTCACTACGCTCCTGGTCCATAGATATCTTTTTTTTCAGACTTTGATTTAGTCATACAAAATATATTTTTTGTTGGGTATATGCCTTTTTTTTTTTTTTTTGGGCTGCATGCATATATTTTGGCTTTTTGGTTATTCCGGCATTGTACCGTTTAGTTTAATTGGACACCTACTGTCGGATGTTGGTATGCGTGGTCGAAAGGCTAAGTACGCTTGGCTACCTATAAAGGGGCCTCGAGGTTCGACACCCCGACTCGAGCAGAGTTGTGTTTACTGATCCAGCACGAAAAACCTGCTGCCAGATACCCCTTCCCCCCCCCCCCTCTCCAAAACTAGTTTACAAATGAGATTGGACCATATCGCTTTAAGCATGCTATAAGCATGAACGTAGTTCTTGTCTATTTTGTTTTTATTGACATCAGGGAGACTCATTCAAACATTTAGGTTACTTTTGTACGATAGATTCAAATTTGAATTAGCAGACTTCTTTAAACGGTCTAGGAATGAATTTTTTTTTCAGAATCTTTTTTAATTACATCCATATCTTATACACAACTCAAAAAGACCAACATTTAAGCATTAAAAATTGCAGAGAGAACAGTCGTCAAAATTGAATGACGCACAATATCTGCTTCTCCGAAGCCAATAATTTTGTTTTTTCTATTTTTTAAGGACATGTTTTTTTTAGTTGCTTTGTAATGTACTAGTCGACCGGAAGCGTACCATACGCCGCTATTTTGCAGGGCCGGCCCTAGGCCCCTGCAACCTATGCGACCGCAGTGATCCCCGCACTTTCATAGGACCCGCGCTGATTCAAGGTGTGTAAATTATTAAATAAAACCATTTTATAACTTAAAACAGATTTCCCGCGCCCTCCTGTCGATTTACCAGGAGCTCCTGGAAATCTCTCGAAATTGCAAAATATACGAAAAAGTCCTTAAAATATACGGAAATATATAGACAAAAAATTGTTATTTTGGGGTGTCATTCAATATGGAAAACGCCAATCTTACGCGCGATAAATAAAAACGCCATTATGCATGAGCCGTATTTGTGTAATCTGGTGAAAGAAGCTTCTCGGGCCTCAAGCTAATGAAGAATTACTTGAGGTCAACAATTTTCGTAGATAGATTGAAACATTTGGTAATTCTTGCTATTGAGCGTGATTTATGTAGGAAACAGAATTATTATGATATACTGTATGACTTTGCTACACGCAAGGCTCGTAAAGTTATTCTGTACGTAGTAAAGAATGAATAAAATGCATAGACGAATTTATTTTCTAATACAAACTCTTAAATTTCACTTACTATCCGCTTCCCTACCCAAACTTGGCCCCGCGAAATTCGTTTCGCATATGGCCCCACAATGGTTAAGTCCGGCCCTGCTATTTAGTGAAGGGTGAATATACATAGTAGATTACTTGTTCTCTTTCCATGACTTTTTGGTAACAATGGTTAAGTCCGGCGCTGCTATTTGGTGCTTGTAAAATGTTTTACATGTTTCGGATGTTCCTTCAGAGTTGAAGAGAGTTTACTTCATAGTCCAAACCTCCCGTAGGACAAAGGGAGATGGGAGCTGGCAGGGTTTGAACCCGGGACTATCGATAAATCCAAACGACAGTCCAGCGCGCAAACCGCACGACCAGGCAGCCTGTAGTGACGGGTGAATACTACTTGTTCTACCCCCTCTTGTTTTTTCGTGGGGTAACTCTATCCGCAGAAATAAAAAGTGATCTTTCTTTTACTTCTTCTCGTCCAAACTCTTGAGCTATGAAGAGAATAATATATATATATAGATTCAGTATTAAAGAGACGACATTGCCAACAACACATAAGACACTTACGTAAATTTACGGTTTACACAACAGTTCACGTTAAAATTGTTCATAAATTGTCCAGACTTGACGATCACTGGGTTGTCCATTGTCCTTTGCTGTAGACGAACGAAGATTTTGGGATTCTTTCGGAAGGATCTGACCTTATTTCCTATGGAAGCCCAAAGGTACCAAGAAATATAAATGGTTATTCAGTACTGACGAGATTACCCTGCCAACAACACATAAGACACTACCGTAAGTTTACGGTTTACACAACAGTTCACGTTAAAATTGTTATAAACTGTCCAAACTTGATGATCACTGGTTTGTCCATTGTCCTGTATTGTAGGCGAACGAAGTTATTGGAATTCTTTCAGAAGGATCTGTCCTTATTTCCTATGGAAGCCCAAAGGTTCCAAGAAATATAAATATTTTGTTAGTGCGTTTGAATTCCTAAAACTGTATTTATGTACCACAAAGTGGGCTGATCAACACAAAAAAAAATTGTTCATGTACATCACTCAGTCATAAGTCCCACGCCATTGTATACAGGCTGAAAGGTCCAGTTCATCTTCTATACTAATAAAAGGCAAAGCCCTGACTCACTGACTCACTGACTCATCACTAATTCTGCAACTTCCCGTGTAGGTACAAGGGTGAAATTTGGCAAGCGCATTCCCTACAGCTTACTTACAAAAGTGCAGCAGGTTTCGTTTCCCAGTCGTACGCGTAACGGTCGTAACGGTCGACAACGTCCGCCATGTTGAACGTTCGTATTTATGGAGCCATCTTCACGAAACTTGGTACGCGGCTTCCCTGCGCTAACAGAAACCGATGTACGTACTTATTTAACGGTCGTAACGGTCGACAACGTCCGCCATGTTGAACTTTCGTATTTATGGAGCCATCTTCACGAAACTTGATACGCGGCTTCCCTGCTTATTTTAGTGCTTTTATACGTAGGAGGGCAAAAATGTGGGAGGCTCATTCTTAATTTTCTGTCGACGATTGTTACTGGCTTCGCTTCTTGGTACGGCGGATTACTCTTTTCGCTTGGCTTTTGTTGTATCTTCGTTACAAGGGACGGCGTCACCTTTCTGTGTGCGCATCGAGGTCTTCTTTGTAGTCTGCTACAGCAAGGTAGCGTCCACGATTGGCGTTGTTATATCCCGACTCATTCATTCGACTGCTGGTATTTTACACTCACGTTTCATTTATCGCTCCAAGCGTACCCCCACTGAACATGTCTCTCGAGATGGTCACTATCGATCAAAGGACTGTGGTTTCCATGCCCCCTGATGGATCCTGCCTTTTCCATTCTCTGTGCTACACATTGCACGGCGACATCAGACTCACTGCTGATTTCCGAAGGGACATTCTGTTGTATGTGCTCAACAACTGGGACAGGTTCAAGGTGTGGACAGATGATGGTACGGGAGACAATTACACAACACAGGAGCACTATCACAGTGAAATGCTTAAGCCCTCAACTTATGGTTCTGCCTGTGAGTTGATGGCTGCCTCTGAGTTGTTTTCTTGCCGTTTTCAAGTTTATCGAAATGGCCAAATATTCTACACCTTCGGACAACCGCCAATGCCTCTCAAACATCTTCGATTCTCAGGTGACAATTTGAGCAGTGGACATTTTGATGTCTACGAGTGTTTAAACTCTCAAAACCTGGATGAGAAGTTGTCATCCTCCCGCTGCAAAGCGCGGGTATTTTGCTAGTCAATTATAAAGTCATAGTCGCAGATTTAGGAGCATAAGCGAGTGGTCCAAACAAGATCAGTTTTTCATGTTTGTTTTTTTTTGTTTTTTTAAGAACGGTTTTTGACAGTATCGCAACCTTGGGACCGCTATTCGCGAAAAATCGCAAGCTTTCTATCAAACCTTTGTATTTAATTTCGATATTTCCCCAAAATGCCGCAGTCTACATATAAAATATATATAAAAAAAAAAGAAAAATATGACTTCCAGTATTTTATTTCTTTTCCCCTAAGTGAACATTTTAAATAGACTTACGTCAATCCCACTCATTCCATTGATTCATATTTTTGTTGGTGTTTGATTGGGCTATGAGACCATCTCAGGCAACAAAAGTGGCATAACATTTGGAAGACCTGGATTTCGCCGATGACATCTGCCTTCTCTCCCTTACACAACAAAGCGCTCAGACCATGCTGACCAGACCCTCGAAAGTTGCGAAAAGACCAGAATTCTAATCATCAACTTCGCTTATCATTGTAGTAGAGTGGGGCCCTTATCAATAGCATATTTTCCATATTAGTAAATCCAGCACTTTACAAAAAAGCCAAAACTAATTATTATAGCACTATTTGTACAGGAATGTCTCTCTAGAATAGTGCTGTACTGTCACATGTAAAAGTATTCTTCGAGATAAACCATAGTCCTTCTATATCTTTCTGCGAGATGAACCATAGTCCTTCTATATCTTTCTGCGAGATGAACCATAGTCCTTCTATATCTTTCTGCGAGATGAACCATAGTCCTTCTATATCTTTCTGCGAGATGAACCATAGTCCTTCTATATCTTTTTGCGAGATGAACCATAGTCGTTGAACGAAAGTAACCATAGTCAACAATTGGTGACAAGCAGGTGTCTTTATACTCACTGATCTCAATGACCCTTAAAAGGAGAGGGGGTGGGATGTACCTTTGACATGCTGACTGGTTGGAGTTGTTGATAAATATGTTATGTGAGGATATCTGTATGTTGATATTGTAATGAAGGCGCTGCGGCTGAGAGGTAAAGCGCTTGGCTTCTGAACCGGAGTCCTGGGTTTGAATCCAAGTGAAGACTGGGGTTTTTAATTTCGTGATCTTTGGACGCCTCTAAGCTCTAATGGTCGGAGAAAATTAAAAGCGGTTAAAAGTAGTTGGTCATGACCGCTGACCACAGGTCTGAAAGGGGAACTTTACTTTTTTACTTTTGATATTCTAAAGTGTAATATTCAACGATCATTTAGACTTAAGACCAAGAATGCATCTAAAGACTTTTACATAGTTGTAGACTTCCTCTATGTTGCTTAAGGTTGGGTTAATGCGCTTCTCCATAGAGTTTCTGTGTTACATACGGATCAAAACATTTGTATGTCAGTCTAGGCGTTAAGAAGCGAAAGTTTGAGAACCGTTGAGAAGCTGGTTTACCAAATGTCTGATGAGTACCTCAGCTACAACTACCTAGTGAAGGTGACGTGAACGACGTAAAAAAAGAAACATCGTTTGTTTGTGTTTGTGTGTTTGTGTTTGTGTGTTTGTGGGAAGAGATGAAAGTACTAACAAACTAAACAATAACAACACATTTCCCTAGTTATCTTGCATTTAGACCTTCCTTTTGGAAACTAGAGTAAAAAAGCAAAAAACAAAACCGCAACAGAAGTTTTGGTAAGATTATTACGCTGACAGAGAGAGAGAGAGGAGAGACACAGAGAGAGAAAGATATACAGAGAGAGACATACACAAAGAGAGAGAGAGAGAGAAAAGAATCGACAGAGCGAGGGATAGAGAGAGATAGTGTGAGAGAGAGGGGGAGAGGGAGAGAATGTATTGAGATTAGAAATTAGATTCGATCAGAAAGTTTTTAAGAAGGAGTTACAAGCGATCTGATGTATATAGACTGACAATGTGAAATGTTAGCTCTTTACTATTATCAGTGATGTAATGATAACTCTGCATCATTGCTCTTGTCTAGCGGTCGTGGTGAAGTCATTTCATCTGCCATCGGTGTTAATGTGTATTCATTGGAAACCATTTCATGTCCAGTTGATGTCATTCCATGTCCAGTTGATTTCACTCCATGTCCAGTTGATGTCATTCCATGTCCAGTTGATTTCATTCCATGTCCAGTTGATGTCGCTCCATGTCCTGTTGATATCATTCCATGTCTAGTTGATGTCATTCCATGTGCTGTTGATGTCATTCCATGCCCATTTGATGTCACTCCATGTCCAGTTGATGTAACTCTTTGTATAGTTGATTTCCTTGTATAGTTGACTCCTGAAGCCTTTCGCATGTTCGGACTGCAAAGAAGCAGAGGTGTGGATTCAAGCTTTTTATTTTCCTTGGTGGGTAGCCAGCCAAAGTTAACGAGCCCCTCCTGTTCGAAGCTTTTTGGTTTATGTGCCTTTAACCTTTCTCCCTTCAGGAACATCAGTTTCACAAGACATCTGAGCCAGGGACCGAAACTAAGAGTAGGGGTGTTTGTCAGCAAGCCTATTGAGACGCAAGCAGTTGGATGCATTTTATAGGAATTTTGGATATCCAATACCAGTACTTTTATTTTTGTGACGGTACGCACCGGTACGACATACCGGCACCTTTTCAATATGGGGAAAATTATTACTTTTTTTGTATTTTAACGTTTATTATTAATTTATTAGTAGTTAAAAGTTAGGCAATCCATCGTTTAGTACCGGGACCAATTTCTTTACAAAAGAAAGCACTGTTCATTACCTCCTCTCAACTTACACAACCAAATATTCAAAACAAAACATAAATTGATTGGAACAGTCTACAAATCACAGAATATAATAATTTTAGAGCTGACCTAAACTATAAATACTAGAGGAGTTGATGACTAAAAGGTAGCTTGTATCACATAGTGCAATATTCTGGAAAATCCTGCGATGCTGCAGATCTCAAACTGTATTAGACCTAACAACTGAGTGAAGAGGGAAAACTGCTGCGTGAGCGACAACGTCCGACAAAAGTCAATGTCCAGGCTCTCTATTTGTTCCAATCTTTACGAGACAACCCATGGTTGTTGTCAGACTAAAGGAGGTCACTGGCAGTCTGTATAACTGCCTCGCTGGCCGAATCAGAAAATGCATATTTTTTTGGCAGCTGACGGTGTCACGGGTTCGATACCCGATATGGATAAAAAAGAATGTTAAATTATTTTTTTAATTTATTTTGTTATATTTAAAGTTTAATAATAAAGGCATTGTCTTTTTTTTTAAATATTAAAAAAAAATATTTCTTTTTAAAGTTTTTTTAAAATTAGGGCCACCAAATTCACTTCGTATGGGGCCTCCAATTATGTAACGCCGGCCCTGTGTGTAGTTACAATAATCTAGTTTAAAATTGTTTGAACATAACAGACAAACATAATTGGAAGCATGACAGAAGCACGTTTGTCTTCTGTGTTATCTAGTAAAAAAAAAGGATCTTTATGACGTCATTATTTACATACACTATTGTATTATTTAGAGACTTTCATTCATTGTTTACCATGGGTTGCGCGTTAGGGAATGGACAATAACATCAAAGGAATTGGGGAAAACCCGTTCAGTAGGACACATCACTTTTCAACCAATAGAGAAGGGAATCAAAGAAAGGTGGAGTTAGGATTTGCGTTAATACAGAACAAATATTCCATCTATTTCTGACACAGTGCCATTGTACCATCCAAATGCTCCGACGCAAGCACACACATACACACACACACACACACACACACACATACACACTTAAACAAGGCTTCTAATTGTCCAACACATCTCCCCAGCACTTCAGCTCAAGAGGTAAGTTTGTCTACAAGAACCCCACGACCTGGGCATCCACTCAGAACTGAATCCAAATAATCAGCTTAAGGTTGGGGAATTCAGAAACAGTTGCGTACTTAAGGTATTGGATGCCTGGTGCGGCAGCTTTTTCATGTCCTTAAAAACAACACGCAATAAAACACAAGGCATTTTTTTGCTTCAAAAGAACTTGTATTTAATAGAATTCATATGAAAATTGTACATGTGACACTCCCAAACAAATAACTTTCCATTCTCACCCCTTCCGCCATGGACTATATCGTACTTGTATTGTAATTTCCTGAATTCCAGAAATTTCCTTCATTTTGTCATTCGCGTTTTTTTTGTAAACCCTTCGTATTTTCCAAATAGTGCCGGATTGGAAAAAAATGTGTACACGCCAACCAATATGTCGAGAATTCGAGGGCGGGTGGGAGTTTGATGCCCCTCAGAAACCTATTTCTCTGTGTGCGCCCCGCACCACCCGCACATCTCTAGCCACGCCAATGTCCAGCAATTTTGAATTTTTAATGAAATAAAAAAAAATTAAAATTGCAGGAAGATGGGATGTAGACATAATAAGTCAGAATCAGAAAGAAATATTTCTAAAAAGAGTCTTACGTTGACTGACTTCCAATACACAGAGTGTTGGCCCCCAACAGAAGATCTCCATAGACTATTATCCTAGGTCATCCTTTCCAACTTGTTTCAGTTGTTACTAAACTTTATAAAGTATCCGCCTCTAGTTTGCGTGACCAGGTGCTTTTAGTATCGCATATCTTTGTCTTGCGTCACTGGTTCCACTTCAATGCCTGCCTTGTGATGTTAGTTGGTACTTTACGTACAGTGTCCTCAATCCAGCCACCAGCTTAATGCATTAAAAAAAAGAAAGCTCGTAAGAGAGAAGTGAGAGCGGTGAAAGTGAAAGAATGAGTTAGAAAAAGAAAGGATGAAAGAAAGAAAGATGCGGCGATGCAAAGAAACCCGATGTACTATTATCAGCTTTACTTAATCCAGGAAATAATTTTTTGCTCAACTTTAAAAATACAAGAAACAAATTCTTTCAAAAAATTCCCATAGGAAATTTCCGATTTCCGCTAAAACTTTCATACATTAGAAATCTACGTTTACTAATGCAAAGACGCCTCTAGACATTGTTTGACTGTGAAGTTTCCAATATAAAGGAAAATATCGGGGGTATTTTTTATTCTAGTTTTGAAAATCTCTCTGAGCTGCCCTTCTTGGTCCCCCTGCTTCAGGAAAGATTACTGTTGCTTAGCAGCTGTGTGACCTATTCAAACTACATCATTTACTAATTAAGAATGTCATTAATGAGGAGCTTGAGAACTTGAAAACCAAAGCCAATTGGACCAATGAGGGAGACACGGAGGAAGACACTGATAACTCAGCTCAAGAGGCCCATGACCAGCTAGATCAGATCAAAGAAAGCAAGGAGAATAACAATAGGCGCATCGATGATCACTTTATCATCCGATTCCTTCGTGACCGGCTCAAGTCCATGCATTGTCAGAATCAAGGCTTCATCTTCATCTTCCCTAAGACAATTGCTCAGGCCAGGGATTTGTTTATGAGTAAAGGAGGAGATGGTGAAGGAGGAGCTAGAAACTACAACAAACAGATCATGCCTGAGTTTGTAATTTGCCTTGAGGCCACAGAGGATTTTCTAAAGAACCGAGTCATGAACTTGCCTTAGTCTGTTGTTGATGGCACCCACAACACAGAGAAAGAACTCATCCGGCGTCTCTTGGAGTACAGGACTCAGAACTCAGATGATGAAACTGTCCTGAACTATTTTGATGAGCTGGAATTTCATCCAGAGAAAAATTGACGTTAATTAAGATACTTCAGAAATGATGAAAGACATGGTAGAAAAAATGAGAAAAGTTTTTGGCAGTCCCAGAAACTATGGGCCTACACCTGAAGAGTTAGAGGAAATGAAAAGAATAGAAGAAGAGTAAAGGGAGAAAAGAGAAACGGAAGAGAAAAAAAAAAAGCTAGAAGAGAAGCTGAAGAACTTCAGGAAAGGCGAAGAAGACAAGAGGAATGGTCCACTAGGCTTAATGAGGTGAAGAGAGAAGAACATGAACTGCTTGAGGCACAGTCTATCCCCCTGCGTAACTACCTGATGAAGCATGTGATGCCAACATTGACTCAAGCTCTCATTGACTGCTGCAAGACAAGACCAGATGATCCCATTGATTATCTTATTGAATACTTAATTCAACACAATCCACAAATTGATTAGAGTCATCTTGGATCCTCAAATTCTCCAAATCTGACTACCATCATCATTAAACAAGCAAAATACTAAAAAAAAAAAAAAAAAAGTGTGTAACTACAGAGAAAAAAAAATTAATTAAATATTTTTGGTGGCATATTGAACTACACTCCTGATTACGCCTTTTCAACCCCCCCCCCCCTCCGACACCAATCCAACCAACAAGCCCCCCTCCCTCCCTTAATTCTACATCTACATATACACGGGTGTTTAGCGCATGCCACAGATGGTCTCAAGTCGATTAAGGTCAAGGAGTACCCTAGATGAGCTTAACAGACAGTGTAAATGTTGTGTATTTTTTCCCTGCAAGAAACAACAAACAAAAAAAAATGTGCGTCAATCTTGTGGGTGTCTAATTAGTCTTGAATATTATATTTCTACCCCGCCCATCCTGTCATCATCCTGAAAATAAACATCATCCACAGGAATCAGCTTTTTATTTGTGTAACGCTTAGGGAAGAAACGCAGCGGGAAGCCACAAGTTTGGACTGCTTAATGTTTTATTCAAAACAATCCAAGAGGCTGAACTACTCCCTTTAGTAAATATGGGTTGGGGGGTGGGGGGGTGGGGGGGGGGGTCGTTTATTTGTCCCACACATTCCAAAACGAAATTCTATATAGATTGACATGGTTTTTCTACAAGTCGCCGGGCTCCATTCATAAAAGAAATCTACGATAATTCAAACAAGAGCATGAGAAAAACTAAAGCAAATTGCAATGTTTGAATTTTACCATCACCTAGCCAAAATAACAAAAATCAATCAATAAATAAATAAAGCAAATTTATAGTAACCTCATTACATGAGCTTGGCTAAAGATGGAGAGGGGGGATGAAGTTTACCCCCCTCCCCTACTCCCGATTAAAGTATGTCACGTATTGATCTGTTTTCTGTCAATCACTGGGACTCATTCATAAGAATAAGTCTACATGACTCCAAGCAGCATCCTGTAAAAACCTTTAACTACACTCACACAATTGAATGGGGAAAGGGACTAAGTTCTACCCCCCTACACCCACCTCCATAAAGAATATTTCTCACATTATCTGTCTTCCTACCAGTGGCTGGTTCCATTAAGTAAGGTGAAACCCAGATTTAATATTTAACCGCACTTTTTTTGTATAAAGGAACGATCGGTAATTGAGCTGTAAACTTCTCTGAAGTAACATATCGAAAAAATTTTTGTCATAAAACCTCTTAAGCAATTTTCTACTATTTGAATATATTTTTCTTTTGGATGGAAGAGAAGCTACTCAGAAAAAAATAGTTAAATAATTGGAGCAGACGATACATCACGTGACTATATATATATATTCATTTAATACGCCTGCGTAAGATAGGAAGCCATAAAAAAAATTCATTGCAACACGTGTATAATTGTATAATCTTAAAGCTGAAAATATAGTCATGTTTTGTTTCGTTGAGATTGTGATTTTTATTTTGTGTCTGCATTTTTCTTTGATTTTTTTTTCCTACTTGTCAGAAATAGGAATTAAGTCTCAATTTTCGATACACCAAAAAAAAACAGCTTTAAGATTGCTCTTTGGAAATGATAAAAAGCAGATGTAAAAATACTTGGTAAAGATAAGCCGGAAGTTATAAAATGCAGATTCTTTACAGTTCAAATATCCCTCTGTGTATAAGTCAGTTCAAATTCCTCCTAAGATGCGATGATATACAGTGGCGTAGATAGGGTGGGGGAGGAGGGGGGAGAGTTTGAAAATCCTATCGTGACCCACTTAAGGGGGCCCCCAAAAGATTTTTTTACAGAAAAAAAAATATTACTCAAAATGCAAGGGCCGCCAAAGAGGTCAAGCCCCCTCCCCCGGACACCCAAACGATGGAAAATTCCTAGCTACGCCCCTGATGATATATAATGTCTGAAGAAAGAAACAGAAGCTTAAATTCTATAACCAGAAGTTTGATGATTTAAGGCAAAGAGTATTTGGCGGTACAGGGACATACACTTTTGTGGAAGCCCCCTACACTACACGCAAGTGTATTAAATGAATAAATCCACTTTTTAATAAAAATACTAATATCTAAAATCATGTCATAGTATAAATGAAAGAGAGAACCTGTACATTAAATTAAATCTTCTTTCGTTTAAAAAAAAAATTAAATTGCATATTTTAGTAACGAAAAATGTATCTTTTTTAAGAACACTATAAGCGGACACGTTTTGAACGACATAAGTGTTACGAACTATACGATCTGTCGAAATATGGATTTTCGGATTTGTCTCCCTATTGTGAGGGCCTCTATCTCGAGGAATCTCCAAGACAGTAGCCCCGCCTGCTCTCCCTTAAATCTGGCCCTAACCACGTGACATTGTATTAATTATGAAATGAAATTCATTTAAAAAGAACAATTTTTTTAATTATTACTATATTATAAGTCGGTTCCATGTTGCGAAAAATAGATTAAATACGGTATATATATGGGCCTCATTCAGTCGCGAAGCGACTATTGATCATCTTGGTGAGATGAATGCCTGGGCATTAGCTGTGGTCGGAACGATGTCGCCCACACATCAATTCCCCCCTCTCCACGCAGCTGATGTATCCAAAGGAACGGTAGTGCCAATACAGTTTGGGGTCACAGTCGCAGGTTCTGCCAGAATGTAGCACTGGGTGCTGCAAACTGCCTTAGGGTCACCAGCTCCTGAGTTTTACTCAGGGTTGACTCCCGAAGCCTTTCCCATGATTGGGTATAGCTGCAAGGCAACAGAGGTTTGAATTCAGAGTTTTACTTCTCCTAGGTGGGTAGCCAGCCATGGCTAACGAGCCCCTCCTACCCAATGCTTACTGGTTAAGGGCCAGTTACTCGCCTTTGCCCCTTCTCCTGTTAGCGAGAACAGTTCCACCGGACTCATATCTGAGCCACACATGAAGGCCAGGTGTTGGACTGGTTGTCAGAGGCTATTCGAGACGCATGCCATTTGGAAGCATTTTATAGATAGGGGAGATAATAAACACGGAGTTTTTAAATATGTAAAAAAAAATGTTTGAACATTTAAATTCCCTCAGACCTTTTTTTTCTTTAGCTTCTCCCCTATAAGGAAACGTTACTTTTGTGTGCTCGGCCTGTTTATCAGTCTGTCTGTTCGTCTGTTTGTCGAGATTTAATATTACAGGCAAACTCATGTAGCTATTTTAATTTAATTTTAACATCACATGTATTGTGTTTGAAATGGGCGCACGATAACTCTTAATACTCTGAAACCGATTTCTCGTTTGTTTTGTAAACATATAATGCAACATCTTTCTGATATACATACACCATTTATAAAACAAAATTTACGCGGTATATATAAAATGAAAAAGGCATGTTATAATATACCACTTCCATAATGGCAGCAGTATTGTAATAAATGGTTAGTCCTAAACATAGGAACCATACATTTAATGATATTAATACTGGTAGTGATAGAATCCTCTATCCATCTTTCCCAGCGGTGCTACAATCCATTGATGTCTCTGTCTGCATAAAACACATCTTTCTCTTAATGCTTCTCTTGAGCTATTCGTCTCCATGCCCGAACTCTAAATTGTTGAAGATCTGCCTCTGCATCTTTAATCCAACGTATTCGTCGTCTGCCCTTTTAGTTTTTTGCTTCTTTGTTTTTTGATTTTCCTTAAAGGTGACTTTCCCATCGAAGTCTGTTCTTTTTTTTCCCGCCATTGTCACTATGGGTAGGTCCTCCTTGCTAACCATGTCGGCTTTAAGAGTTACACCTTTAAAATTCTTATGTTTTTATGTACAATAAAAGAAAAATGGAAGTACAATGATTGCCTTCTATACTTTTTGTTGTGTATTTTTAAGTATTACAGATAAATGATTATTTATTCAAAGATGCTCATGGTAAAATGTTGTGTTACTTTCAATACAAATAGTACATTCCAATTTCAAACTTCAAGCTTGAGTAACAGTTTAAGGATCATATTAAACAAATATTAAACAAACAAGCAACATTTAAAAAAAAAATACGTTTTAAAAAAAAAAAAAAACGTATATTGAATAAAGGGAGAGGACCATCCTATTGCCGAATGTCTCTTAATATCGCAAGAATTATCTCCCCTTTTCTAAATTTTTAAAGAAATAATAATTACCACTGATTATTTGATTAATTTGTAAATTTTTGATTGAATGATAAATAAATGTGGGAAGTTTTATATTTATCCAAGACTTGGAAGTGGGATAACAAGAAGCTGAAAAGCTACCACAAAGACAAACAGTGTGAGTTCATATACAGTTTGAACAAATATCACATTCATTTCGTGTAACTTTGAAATCACAGAAAAAGACAATGTGAAGTGGCATCTCAAAGTATCAAGTGAGCATACACAAATTTTGTGATCAAAATTCAAACTAACCAACATTCTTAAAATCTATGAATTTTTTTTTTTTTCAAGTTAAAGTTCGTTTAAAACAAAACAAAAAAAAATGGACGCATTCTACAAAAGTGCCACTTTATGGAAAGCGAATTAATTTCGTATCTCAATCCCAGGTAGCTCTGCGATCATCTGGAATGTGTCAGACGATATGTACTTCACTATTTCAAAATGCGCAGAGAGAGGGGAGGAGAAGAGAGCGAGAGAAAAATGGAGAGAGAGAAAGAAGGAGTGAAAGAGAGGGAGGGAGAGAGAGAGGGGGCGAGAGATGGAAGGAGAGAGATGGAGAGAGAGAGGGAGAGAGAGAGGGAGAGAAAGAGAGAGATGGAGAGAGAGATGGAAAGAGAGATGGAGAGAGAGAGGGAGAGAGAGAGAGATGGAGAGAGATGGAGAGAGAGAGAGAGAGAGATGGAGAGAGAGATGGAGAGAGAGGGAGAGAGAGAGAGAGATGGATAGAGAGATGGAGAGAGAGATGGAGAGAGAGATGGAGAGAGAGGTAGCGAAATGGATAGAGAATCGGTAGATAGAGATGGAGAGAGAGATGGAGAGAGAGATGAAGAGAGAGATGGAGAGAGGTGGAGAGAGATGGAGAGAGAGGTAGCGAAATGGATAGAGAAAGGATAGATAGAGATGGAGAGTGCGATGAAGAGAGAGATGGAGAGAGAGGTAGCGAAATGGATAGAGAAAGGGTAGATAGAGATGGAGAGAGAGATGGAAAGAGAGATGGAGAGAGAGATGGAGAGAGAGGTAGCGAAATGGATAGAGAGAGAGAGAGAGGGTAGATAGATATGGAGAGAGCGATGGAAAAGATGGAGAGAGAGGTAGCGAAATGGATAGAGAAAGGGTAGAGTTAGATGGAGAGAGAGGTAGCGAAACGGATAGAGAGAGAGGGTAGATAGAGATGGAGGGAGAGAGAGAGAGAGAGGGAGAGAAAGAGAGAGAGATGGAAAGAGAGATGGAGAGATAGAGGGAGAGAGAGAGAGATGGAGAGAGATGGAGAGAGAGATGGAGAGAGAGATGGAGAGAGAGGGAGAGAGAGAGAGATGGAGAGAGATGGAGAGAGAGATGGAGAGAGAGATAGAGAGAGATGAAGAGAGAGATGGAGAGAGAGATGGAGAGAGATGGAGAGAGATGGAGAGAGAGGTAGCGAAATGGATAGAGAGATGGAGAGAGAGATGGAGAGAGAGAGGGAGAGAGAGAGATGGAGAGAGAAATGGAGAGAGATGGAGAGAGATGGAGAGAGAAATGGAGAGAGAGAGGTGGAAAGAAAGATGGAGAGAGAGAGATGGAAAGAAAGATGGAGAGAGAGATGGAGAGAGAGATGGAGAGAGATGGAGAGAGATGGAGAGAGATGGAGAGAGATGGAGAGAGAGATGGAGAGAGAGATGGAGAGAGAGATGGAGAGAGAGATGGAGAGAGAGATGGAGAGAGATGGAGAGAGAGGTAGCGAAATGGATAGAGAAAGGATAGATAGAGATGGAGAGTGCGATGAAGAGAGAGATGGAGAGAGATGGAGAGAGAGATGGAGAGAGATGGAGAGAGATGGAGAGAGAGATGGAGAGAGAGATGGAGAGAGAGGTAGCGAAATGGATAGAGAAAGGGTAGATAGAGATGAAGAGAGAGATGGAGAGAGAGATGGAGAGAGAGATGGAGAGAGAGAGGGAGAGAGAGAGAGATGGAGAGAGATGGAGAGAGAGATGGAGAGAGATGGAGAGAGATGGAGAGAGAGATGGAGAGAGAGATGGAGAGAGAGATGGAGAGAGAGAGGGAGAGAGAGAGATGGAGAGAGAAATGGAGAGAGATGGAGAGAGAAATGGAGAGAGAGAGATGGAAAGAAAGATGGAGAGAGAGAGATGGAAAGAAAGATGGAGAGAGAGATGGAGAGAGAGATGGAGAGAGATGGAGAGAGATGGAGAGAGAGATGGAGAGAGAGATGGAGAGAGAGATGGAGAGAGAGATGGAGAGAGATGGAGAGAGAGGTAGCAAAATGGATAGAGAAAGGATAGATAGAGATGGAGAGTGCGATGAAGAGAGAGATTGAGAGAGATGGAGAGAGAGATGGAGAGAGAGATGGAGAGAGAGATGGAGAGAGAGATGGAGAGAGAGATGGAGAGAGAGATGGAGAGAGATGGAGAGAGAGGTAGCGAAATGGATAGAGAAAGGATAGATAGAGATGGAGAGTGCGATGAAGAGAGAGAAGGAGAGAGATGGAGAGAGAGGTAGCGAAATGGATAGAGAAAGGGTAGATAGAGATGGAGAGAGAGATGGAGTGAGAGATGAAGAGAGAGATGGAGAGAGGTGGAGAGAGATGGAGAGAGAGGTATCGAAATGGATAGAGAAAGGATAGATAGAGATGGAGAGTGCGATGAAGAGAGAGATGGAGAGAGAGGTAGCGAAATGGATAGAGAAAGGGTAGATAGAGATGGAGAGAGAGATGGAAAGAGAGATGGAGAGAGAGATGGAGAGAGAGGTAGCGAAACGGATAGAGAGAGAGGGTAGATAGAGATGGAGGGAGAGGGAGAGAGAAATAGAGAGGGAAATAAGGATAGAGAAAGAGATGGAGGGAGAGAGAGGGAGTGAGTGGGAGAGACTGAGAAAGGGAGGGGGATACAAGAGAAACAGACATCAAGTCATAAAAGCATATTTACACAAGTGCAGAAAGGAGAAGTTCCATAAGATCGAGTTTCCAGGCACATCCGATCGTTTCCCAGCTGCGAGATCATCTCCTCTTTCTTTCACGGCTGACCGATTTTGCAACGTAGTGGTTTTAAGCTGTTTTAACAGCATGAACGAGAACAGCTGTTCTAATTTTCACATCACACTCTCTGGAGATTTTCAAAATGACCACAAAAAAATGTTTGACGCGTTTTTAGTTTACAGATTTTCTTTCAAGGCCACTGTCATTAGCATAAGGATTAAGTAACTCACCGGAAGTTTAAAAAAAAAATTCTTCCCATCCTCCCCCCTTTCTATGTTGTCCTTTAAATGTCCGCCATCATACGCACAAATCTACTAATCATAAACAGAGAAAGGTACAGGCGGTTAGAGCGTTGTCATGGAAACAGTACTCAACTAGAACTAGATGTGTTGTAATGGAAACAGTACTCAACTAGAACTAGATGTTTAAAAGGCGTTTTTTGAAAACGCGGGAGAGAAAAAATATCGGATCTGTTTCATCCCTGCGCTCAGTCCCCGCTCCCCTCCACATGTCTCAGATTCCTAATCCTTCACTTATCCTTATCCTTATCCTCTTGGTCCCGATTACAAACCTCCCAATACAGTCAATGCAAGTTTCCATTCAGTATTTGGTTTGACCTCTTCCTAAAATGTATTGGTACTTGGTAAACAGATAGATGTCATCTATAAATCTGATAGGTCAAGTATTCAAAACAAAGGACTAAGTATTCCCTGTTTAGAAAGCTTAGAATAATTAAGATAGTTCTACTATGCAGTACTATGCAGGGTAATATTTTAGTTTCCTGGGGAATTATTTCAATGTGTTCAATCTTCAAAGTTTACTGTCCCATATCAAAATACAGGACATGGTCATAACACAGCTTCTCTACGCCTTACTTGCTCACACTGAACATGATCTCCAGTCAACGAAACCTCGGAAAAAAACGGATGTCATGTTCCAGAAATGACCCAATAAAATCTACTCAGCCAAAAAAGATCACCGTAAATAGACACAGCCTTGACGTGGTGAGCACCTTCAACAATCTGGGGAACATTGTATCAGATGACCCATTGCTTTTGAGAGATGTTGATAGGCGTCTGATCAGGGCCAGTGGTGATTTTGGATGCCTTCAATTGACAGTGTAGCGAAATAAATCACCTCGCATGCCTACAAAGTCAGCGTCTATCAAGCAGTGGTTTTCTCTTTGTGGATCAGATACATGGGTATTTACAGAAAGCAGCTAATACTTCTTGAACGCTTTCATTCAAGATATTTGCACACCATCGTGGACAATACTGTGGCAAAACTACAAACAGCGATATTTTTGCAAATGCTGGGACGAACTTCTTAAAGTCCGACAGTAACGCTGGGCAGGGCACGTATCCGGTATGGAGGACGAACGTATGCCTAAGGAAATCGTTTTTAGTTAGCTGAAAGGTGGTCGGAGTAACAGATATGCCCGACGGAAACACTACTTGAGAATACAAACTCAGTTTTTTTAAGTCTCTTTGGAAAAAATACGTCATTTTACTATGTTACTAAGTCCATGTTTTAGCGGATTTTAGCCTATAACTAAGAGATTTCGCATCAATTGATGTTTCGTACTAAAACCATAATGAATCAACTAATTGCAATATTAAACACCTGAACGTAACCATTTGAGAAGTTACACTGCAAAGTCTTTCTTCCAAGCCAATAATAAACTAATAATTTTACGCAAAAGTTGTAAAACGACACCACCTGAGCTGTTTTTTTTTCCACATTGTTGGTAGACTTCAGAGATTTTCTACTCTAATAGCCATGTACAATTACATTTAAAACTACCAGAACACAAAATCAACTCATCAGATTGGTAGTCTTTACACGATCGTTTATTTTGGTAATTAAAAAATATTTCCGAAATGACTTCTGGTATATGTCTTTCCTTAAGAAACTATTCAACCGAGCGAGGCTCGGTCACCGTTGTATTTACCATTAATTCTGAAGAAATCCATCCGAAACGTGGAAAACAAAACAAAATCACAAAGTGGGCGGCCGATGTGGAATGACTGAAGAGAATCTAAGTGAATGTAAATTTGTTGTAAATTTGTATTTCTTATCTTTGAACAGTTCTTTCCCCCTAACGAGAAGTCATAGAACAAAGGCTTATTTATTTACATACCCTTTTAAGTCTATATAATGTTACTATGCTATTATGTTGTTTTTTTCTATAATAATTGTAAACATTGTTATATAGTTTTGAAAGTAAAAATATTTTAACGATCAAGTTTTAGCCTTGAATGATGGACAGAGTGTTTTTTATTATAATTTAAAGACCCTATTTCATGTATCATACAGTACCTTTACTTTTCTGTCTCACTAATTCAGTCATTGGCCATTCCAAAATAACCACTCTATTAACAAGCTAGTAAAATACTTAAGAAAATGTTACTTCTGTCCAGGTATGTTATCCGCCAGTAACAGAGACCTGGTCACCCAGAAGACCATACAACAGTACCTAAACTTTACCGACACGGTCAACAACTGCTTTGAGAAACCCCACTACATCAACTTACTGATCAACAGTACGCTAAAGATACCTGAGCATGGCTGGACCTACGTCCAGAGAGGAATTGAGAAAGGTATGTCTCCAGATTAAGCTAAACTATTAATAGATTCCATTCTTACAGACTGTGTAACTCAAAACTACACAAACTTTGATCTCTCACTCTCTCTCTTTTTTTTTTCAAAGGATAAAAAGTAAATTAGTCGCTAACAGAAATAATATCTATCAATAAATACTTTTCAATAACGTTAAGTTAAAAAATTAATGTGAGAATGTACAAATAGTAGAAGTAAAACGACATTGTTAACTCATTCCCTCCGAATTAACGAAAAGAACGTTGATTTTACCCCAATAAATTAAATTTATTTTTGGTTTTATAAACTTGTATTTATGTTATATAAAAAGAGCACGTAATCTTGCGTGTGGGGGAAATGGCGTTAACAATTATTTAAGGGTACTAAAACCTACAAATTTAGCCATATCTGCGAATACTAAAGGATTAATTTCCCACTTATCTTATTTTAAATAGCACAGACGTTACTTCAAAAAAGAAGATGATTACGTCCTACGCGTCATGCATTCAGTCATGCATATTAACCAAGGACTTAAATTCTGCCAAGTCACTGGTTTTCCTGGTTAGCTCAGGCAACCCATTCCATGCTCTAATAGCACTAGGGAAGAAGGAGCTTTTGTACAACTTTGTCCTAGTATATAGAATGAGGAATATGTTTCTAATTTTGTGTCTTTCTGAGTATTTTTTATTAAATTTTGTTTTTGTATTTGAAGATTATGGTTCAGTGTTTTATGTATAATTGCTACTTTTACTTTTGAGTCATCTGTCCTGAAGGCTTTCTAAATTTAGTGAAGAGCTGTTGGTATCAAAAATATAAATAATTACGAGTAATCAATATGACAATTGGTATTTTTTAAAATTATAAGTAACAAAAAAACCCAAAAAACCCAGCATAAAATAACCTCGCAATGTATTGTTACAGCAGTATATAACATCGCAATGTATTGTTACAGCACTGAAAGAACAGGGGGCTGACCAAGGCATACAGCCGAACCTAATCATTGGTCCATTTTACACTAACCTAGCCATAGTCCTCCAGAAGATAAAAATACCATATATCATGACGGCATATAAAGGTAAGCTAATACAGATGTTGCTATATATACTTCTCAGCTATTCTTTGTATACATGTAGAAAATCATGGTATCTTCACGCTTGCCGTATTCACAAAGGCGACAAGTGGTATATCGGGCATCATTAATTTAGCACATTTTTGTTGTAAGCACCTATCATCTAGAGTTTTTCTTTAAAACTGTTGTTCTAAACTCATCAACCACTCTCTCATTGCTTTGTTTGATTGATACTTTCTACTACTATTAATATGCCTTCTAAAATTTTGTATCCGTTCAGTGTCGGCTGCTTCATTTAAAAAAGACAGGACTTTAGAGGTTAAAGCAGTAATATATATATATATTACTAGTTCCTGTTTCCTATTATATAGCTTGGCTACGGAGAGAATGATTTTGTGAATTAACATGTCTCTACCGAAACTATACAGTGGTAAAGATTTTTAAATATAAATAAATATAAAATATTGTTAAAATTCAGGTATTTATTTCAATGAATTTGAGACACATTTTAACAGTACATCTTATGGCATTTCGAAGAAAACTTCATTTATGACCTAACGTTGAGTTTCTTACATATTATCTGGCGAGAATGTCAGCTTTATACAGTGGCGTAGATAGGGGGTGGGAGGGGGAAAATCGAAAATCCTCCCGCGCCCCCACTTGAGGGAGGGCCAAATTAGTGTTTTTTATATTAAATATTAATTATTACGCACAATGCAGGGGCCCCCAAAGAGGTAAAGCCCGGGCCCGCAAATGGTGAAAAATTCCTAGCTACGCCCCTGGCTTTGTAATACATATGACGTATATAATATACCATATTAGTCATTAATAACTAGCTCTATAGTGTTACGATTTTCTCTACCAGGCCATCTGTAAAACACTTCTAAACCCAAACACAATAGCACATTTAACACAAGAACTTGACAACAAGAGCTTCAATAAACAATGTGGCGGTTTCATGACAAATACTTCATCAACAGCCAATAAACGCAATTGGCTACATTAACTTCAAATGCTTTCTTGTACACAACAGAACTGCCTAACTAGTCACTACAAGTCTCTCTAGCTCGTACAGCTACAGTATCGAGGCTCACATGGTACCGCACCGTCCTTACTGCCTTGCTGTCCTGGACTCAACTGTCCTTTCTTACACATTGTCCCTCGACCGTAAAGGCTTTCAATCACATGACCCTAACACTGGGTGATATTTGCGTGGACTAGCTGTACTGTTCCTTGTTCAACAGCCGTTGACCTGTTTTGATTCACCTTTGTCTGGTGTGTCAGTAGGTCACACACACTTTAACCCTATCAGCCCATCACTGGAGTTACAACAATATTATATGCATTAGTGTTGTTAATAATTAGCTTGAAGCATGGGCGTAGCCAGGAGGGAAAGGTTCGAGATTCAACCCCCCTCCCCCCCCCCCCCCCAAATGAAATTCCGCCCACCCCCGCAAAGAGAGAATGAATTTTGTGACTGTTTTTTTGCTTTCATTCTGTTTATTGTCGGTGAGATTTTAATGCTAAACCACCACTTGCTCAGCCTAGGAGGGTTTTGAGTTTAAAGTCTTCCCCTACAGAAGATTTTGAGGTTAACCTCCCCCCTTTCAATAAAAAAAAGCCAACGACAGTCACCATTTTTTTGTAGTTTAAAAACCTTTCTTCAATATGATAATAATGTAAACAACAGCTACCTAATTCTGTGAGTGTGGCCAAGAGAGGGTTTTGAGTTTAAAACCCCCTAACAGATAGTTTTGAGCTTAACCCCCCCCCCCCCCCAAAAAAAAAAACACCAGATGTTTTTGACGATAAAACTCCCTTTTTTCGGAAGAAAAATCTAAAGCAAAGCAAACTACAGTCATAAAGTCCATGAGCGTAGCCAAGAGACGGTTTTAAGGGTACCAGTCCTACTTTCGTTTTCAACCAAAAGGAATAACAAAGCTGCAATTACTTTTTCCATGAGCGTAACCAAATCAGGGTTTTGTGGTTAACTATCCCATTCAATAAAAAACTAAGGGAAATTATAGTTTACCGATTTCTACCATTCGCTAGGCTCCATTGATAAAGTGCTTTGAATAGCAGATTTGTTTTTTAATCTACAATTTTTTAATTTAAGAGTAATGCACTGTAGATACCTCGGAATGTGAATTTGTTTTTCAGTTTTAAATACTGGCAATAATGCTCACAGCTTTCTCCCAGACAGCAAAGCTAGTAAGGGCGGGGTGTCTACTGTCCACAAGGTTTCCACTAAGTCCAGGAAGAACCTATTCTATGTATAAAAAGTTCGAAAGAATGAAGGGTCAGGATGTAATGAAAATTACGTACACACACACTCACATACAGACACATATGTTTGGTGGGGAGAAAATATTAACCCTCAAACGCCCTCGGTCTAGGACTCTAGGGTATACATTTTGTCCACCTGTCAAACAAATTATTTACTAAAATTTAATGAGTTTGTCAGGTGAAGTTTAAGATACAACATTAGAAAACTTTAAGATACAACATTAGAAAACTTTATAGAAATCAAGATTTATTTTCCTCTTCGTTGTTCATAATATGCTTTTCTTTTACTGTTTGACACTTTCCGACATTTTGTATCATATTTTGTTTTGCAACTTTGTCACAACTTTATTATAACTTTGTTGCAACTTTTGTGGTCTCGGCTATGTCTTAGCTTTGTTTCAAAAAATTGTATCAACAATTTTTCGACTTTGTTTAAATGTTGTTACAACTTTACCTCAAACTGTGTCTTAACATTGTTTCAACTTCATACTATTTCTTTATCGACATTGTATCCTCAGGGTTTGACTGGATAGACATGAGTCGTGTCCAAGACACCATCAAATGGAAGACGTTAATCGAGATACGCCCCCCAGCGGCGGATCTCAATCGCGCAATTGTGGACTACTTCATCGTCAAGCAATACGAGAGCGCTCTGATGATTATGCCAGAGAGCGCCGCTGATAACCAAGGTACTGACGTCACTTCCGTTAATAAAGGTGTCATTATGGTACTGACTCGACTGATATTGAAAACATATATAGCTCCTCCTTCGTGATCGAAGATGAACACATTTCTCATTTCCTATGGACTCGAAGATGACTGTAAAGTCCAATCCTTGCTTTAAAAACCGACAGCATACAAGGCATGGGTGGATTTAGTCAGTTGCAGATAGGCCTGCTTCTTCTCTCAGCTTTTTGTTGGTTCGGCGCTCTTTCACCCTGGTCACTCTTTTTGCTTCAAATCTTGAGACTTCGAGACTCACAGCTTCACGCCAATAACACTGACACAATTGACACCACTGACATTTAAACCTGCTATTGACAAACCTGCTATTGACAAACCTGCTATTGACAAACCTGCTATTGACAAACCTGTTATTGACAAACCTGCTATTGACAAAATAGACAGTGTGTCACTGCTAAAACAACAACAACAAAGCTGTCTTACAAAAGCAACATTAGCCAAATGTAGCATTAGCCTAGCTAACCAGCATCACAGCTAACAAAAAGCAAACTTAACAATAACACAGTCAGCCAGTAGCAGCACACGTAGAACAGTTGCACACTCAACCAGAAGCACAATTAACAATTAGCAGACTCAACCATTATCATAGTCAGACTGTAGCACATTCAGTTAGTAGCACACTGACCCGATTAGCATATATCACCAAATTGTATGAGTATAATGCTGATGAATATCAAGCTTAATAATAGTTCAGTTCTTACGAAGAGAAGCGTATATTAACTCTTTTTTGTCTGTCTGTCTGGGTGGATTCTGTTCTCTATTCTCCCACTCTCCACTCTCGGATCAAGTTGAAAATGTTGCACAATTATTCATTTTCAATGATAACTACTAAGTAAAAAAAGAACACAACTAATTGATCCATTAGTGGTAATTAAATTTTTTTTTGTTAAATATAGAAGAAGGGAAATAAACTTTGCAAACATTGAGTGATTTGGCATAAATAGATCGGTGGTCTCCCTTCAATCAATATAAGCTTTGTTTTTATTAACAAATTATTTTTAAAAAAAAATTATTTTTGCTTGTTTTCTATTCCCTTGTTCCTTCGTGTGCAGAATGCCACAACCTGGCAGCCACGATGTTAAACAACAGTTTGTCTTTGATTCCCTTCACGGTGGACCCCAGCTCCAGCGCCATCAACGAAAGTGTCTCTGAGGTGCTCCGGAACGCCCAGCTGTCCAGCCAACAGCGAATAATAGTCTGCAGCCCCCGAGATACCAGGGACAATTTGATACGGAAAGTCTTAGTGAAGGTAAGCACGGGTGTAGATTGTTTTAATTATATCCATGACTCTTTAAGTGCACTACAATTTAGAGCATTCTAATTTAGGTATTTTGTAGATTCTAAATAAGGTATCTTGTAGAATTCGTAGATAAATAACCACTAAAAGAGTAAAAGAGTATTTTATCTCATTTAGTACTACCGTCATAAGATAATAAATAGAAACTCTTTAGCACTTAAAAATAGTATCAATATTCACGCTTTTATTTACCAATTGCAGATCAATTTACGAATGTTTTTATAGCATTTTCTATAACACAATTATAACTACGACCGCAGCATAATATAAATTAAAAATAAATATCAATTCTTCTAATAATGATTGTGATTGTTTCATTTAACTTCTAATAAACTTCCTGGTATGCCTCATTATTGCAAGGAGTTTTTACGGTAAGCTCTGCATAATCCATTCCGTTAATGACAGCCCTGTTAAAGAAAGATCTATTACTTAAAGATCGCTGCGCAAAATGGTCATGTACGTTAATATATCTATTAAACTCTTTAGTGGGAAGCGTGGTCGAGAGGCCAAGCGCGCTTGAACTTGGCTTGGCTTGGCTACCTAAAAAGGGGCTCGAGGTTCGACACCTAACGCCTAGATGCCCTCCCCCCCCCCAGTGGACCACAAATGAGATTGGACCAAAAGCGCTCTGAGCATGTTATAAGCATGAAAGTAGCGCTATATAAAAGCTATAATAAAAATGGAACACAAATAACATTTGAGTCGTGTGTGGGAATTCCCTATGAAAAACGTGTTATAAATAAAAGGTGTCATCGAAATTTAATAAAAAGATGATTATATTTGTGTGGCCAATTAGGTAGTCAATTCTTTTATCAAATTTCTAAAAAAACAAAAATCATCGTTAGAGTAGTTTATTATATTATAGTATTCTAGAACTACAAACAGACAATGCAGAACTAATTAATGGCAATGTCTTCAATTCTCAAGATTATGGATGTATGTGTTTCACATGACCGTGCAAACCCAGATGCGACCTTCTTTTATTCCCATATATGGTGCAGACTGAGTTGTTGTCCACCTTGGTCCATTTAAGTTTTCTTTACTTATTATGCAGCTTTAACTGGTGCTTTTCTATGGGTCTCAAATGTGAGTCCTGTGGGTTCGTGAGAGCTCTCCTACTGTGTCTAAAGCTTGTCGAGCGCTCTTTTCAAAGGAGCCTTTACTCCATAATGGGCATACGCCAGCAGGGCTACTTTACAATCCACCCCAATTCTGCTGGAATGTGTGAACTATAGAGAGGCACTGCTTAACATTCGACAGCTGCGGACACTTATTATTTCGTTTGGGGGGACGACTGCATGACAGAGGCGATCTTTTTTTTCGAGCTCAAAGGAGAATGGCATAACAGAGGTGCCACCCGTAAGCACCATAAAGATCAATATAGGCGCCATTTTGCCCTCAGTGGCATAGATGGAAGTAGCTGGCAGCAGAATGAATTAAAACATTCCTGTAATTGTACAACCATCCACACGTCTAAAAATACATTGATTGACGACTCTACAAATACTAGAGTGTTTCATTATATTGTTATTAAGTACAATACTACCTACAAAGAGTACTGTAAAGCATTGTGTTGCTTCACTACAACTTGAAAATGATCTGTTACTTATATCAATGCTGAACTTTACCAGTCTGGACTTGTCTGATACCCAATTTATTTGCTGCTTCAGTGATGCCCAACCTTAATGTGTAGATGCCCAACCTAAGTGTGTTGCTTGCTACAGTGATGCCCAACCTAAATTTGTAGATACAGTGATGCCCTACCTAAATATGTAGATGCCCAAACTAAGTGTTGCTACAGTGTTGCCTACCTAAATGTGTAGATACAGTGATGCCCAACCTAAATTTGCTGCTACATTGATGCCCAAACTAAATTTGTTGCTACAGTGATGCCCAACCTAAATTTGTTGCCACGGTGATGCCCAACTTAAATGTGTAGATGACGGATGTCGTCACATCACGAACAGAACCTGGCCCACGTGTCGTAATATGAACTCTTAATTTTAATTTACTGCTTAGAAGCATACGTATTAATATCACCCTTAAAATAATTATTTTATTAATACTACCTATTTCCGTATCCTTCAGGCCAGATCTTATGGAATGTTGCACCAGCCAGACATGACTTTTTTCTTCATGGATCCGGTAGGTCATTAGTTACTTTCTTCTCTTCCTAGATAAACTTTGAAATAATCCATTTTTAGTATCAACAACATTCTAACGAAAGGGTTGCCAGCTGATCAGCTCAACAATATCATTATTCGCCTAAATACACATTACACTCAGGCTGTCAGAGTGTTGTAAAATGGAACTGGTTGGGACTCGATTAGGAATTTGGCGCGAAACGTGGTACGTTTTATTAAAGGGTTGACATTTTGTCTTGGCGACAATGACGTGGCAATTGAATAGATGTATTATTATAAGCTATTCAAAGGTTATCAAAACACTGGAATAAGTTCTGAAAGTGTTTCTTTGACTTCAGGCTTCTTACTACGAACCTTTCTCTGGGGCCAGCAAAATGTACGAACTGGGGCTCTTTTCTCGGCGCTGCGAGCTACTGGCGTACCGCTACATCAGGCCTGAGGGCACTACCATAGAGGAAAACAACGCGGCGGCCATCGACACTGCCAAGCTGACGTCTTTGGCCTTGGACAAGTACCTTAGGTTACCCAAAAGTAATAAGGATGTCATAGACAACGAAAAATTTCTGAGGGTCATCAGAGAGGTCAGTTTACATACTTTTTTTTTTAAAGTGTCATTTTGTTCGTACACCAAAACAACTGCTGAGTTCTCTCAGATGACAAACTGATTTATTAAGTTATTATTATTAAGCAAAGTCGGCCAATGAGATTTTTATAATTTTTTAAAAACTAAATTATTATCTAAAATGTTATTTTAAAAAAATATTAGGAAGCTATTTTAAATTCACTTTAATTAGTTTTTCATTTAATTAATAATTAGAATCCTAATTAGAGAGGATATTTCCAAAATGTACTTTGTCAAGAGTACCAAATGTTTAACTTCGTTTTTTTTGCTAGACATGAAGATTAAATATACAGGCAGAAATACACCAAAGGAATCGCTGCTTGTAATTCATTCTTTAAAGAATAATATTTTCTACATGCTAATGAACGAATGCTTCAAATGCCACCGAGAGGTCCTTCAAGTCTAACGCAATTCTGCCTTTCTTTCACCAGCACTACAATATTCGACCTTAAACTACATCGGCGCCACGTCCCGGGCGGTTAATTATCGTTCTATAATTTCTGCTCTTGTAGCCTCTGTATCTTTTTGATGTTTTAATAGTTACCTTATTGAGGAGATACTTACTAGATGAACCAATTACAGCCGTCGGGAATGACCCACAGGTTTTAAGAAAACTTGAGCTATAGATAATAGTACCATTGTTTATTTTGAAGTGGAAAGTTGTCGTCTTCAAATGTTCAGTTCTGTTAAAATTTGTCGTTTCATTCACTACGTATTATAGTGGTAATATTTTTTTAAATTTTTAATTAATGAAGAGCTTTTAGAATAATGTATTAGAGAAGAAATTAGAAGGAAATGATTGACGTAACCTGGTCTAAGGGATGATGTTGGCCTCATTCAGTCTTAAAACGACCTAGATTCGTGTTGTGGATGGTAAGATCAAAATCTGGGCATTTGCTATGTGTCACAGCCTAGTTCTTGTTGTAGGCGTGATAACGCGAATGTCGTGTGTTGTACTGGTACTACTATGTTATTCTTTGACTTCTTAATTAAATACTTTCACTCGCGCACTAGATTTGCTAGTGCGTGAGAACACTAATATACTGAACTCTTTGACCACAATATATATAATAAGTAATAAACTTACTTGTAGCAGACATGGTTTTTATTATACACAATATAATTAATAACAGATATTGGCAAGTCCAGCCATCAAGAAATATTCACAAAACATAGTGAATTATAATCCAATGAAATACTTCAGGTATCACATATACTCCAAAATCAATCTTAATATCTATACATTACTACACCATAATCAACCTCTCTCTACGAGAGTCCAAGATCAACTGCCGTCCACCTCGTGGTCAACTTCCGACCAAAAAACAAAATCTCGTGCGAACAAGCACGGAATGGTTCAGTGATTACTATTCACCAAATATTACAGGGGTTCTAAAACTGACGTGACACTATGGTCAGAACGATGTTGTCCACATTCAGCAGTTTCTTCCCCCCTCTCCGCGGAGCCGATGTCTCGAAAGTCTTATGGAACGAAAATGACCCATACAGTTCAGGTCAGCGGGCCTCAAAGATTCTGCCAGCGTGTAGCACTTTGCGCTGCAGCTGACTCTTAGTAACTGGCTTCTAATTTTTCCTCAGGGTTGACTCATGTAGCCTCTATTTAAAGTTCGAAAGCATAGGGAAACGGGTTGAAGACCAGCTTTGGCGCCAACTTGGTTCAACTGACATTGAAGAGAACATCTGGCAGCAGGCGTCTTCCAAACGAGACAGCTGGAGATTTCTTACAAAGGCGGCTGAGTACACATTTGAGAACAAAAGAAAATCCACTGCCGATAAAAGACTTAAGTAGACACAAACAAAGAACCAAAATCAATGATAATGTCTGCGATGGATGAACAGATATGTAGGTCGCAGCTGGGACTGCTTAGCCACGTAAAAACTGTATTCCTCGGAGAAACGCCTAATATTATTATTAAATCAATCAAATGCATTTTTTTTTCATGAATAAAGATATGGAACAATGAACAGATGTATTTTCTTTTTTACTTTCCATATGCCGTTCTCATTTGAAATTTCTTGTTTTTAATCCAGACCAATTTTACAGATGGACGAACTGGGAAGATTTACTTTGACAAAAACGGTCAGAGGAAAAATTTTAACTTGTACCTGTACGACCATGGGGGAGAGGAGAGCATGTACAAAACGGTAAGTTTGTAAGTTTTTGAGTAACCAACGTAACCAGTGGCGGGGGTATTGAAAGTATAATCAGTCGATAATGTTACCTATGAAATTTTGAATATCTGTAAAGTAGGCCCATACACAGAGAAAGGGTGAGAAATAGATAGAAACACTGATAGATAGATAGATAGATAGATAGATAGATAGAGATAGATAGATAGATAGATAGATAGATAGAAAGAAGGATAGATAGAAGGATAGATAGAAGAATAGAAATATAGATAGGAGGAGAAAAACTGATAGATACATAGATAGATAGAAGGATATATTGTTAGATACAAAGAGAAAGACTGATAGATAGATAAATAGTTAGATAGATAGAAAGTTAGATTGATAGATAGAATGAGAAACACTGATAGATAGATAGATAGATAGATAGATAGATAGATAGATAGATAGATAGATAGATGCGATTCACTCCTCTTATCATGGCACTGTCATTGGTCTATATTAACATTTTATTTGCATAAACAATAATGGGTAGGTAGAGACATTGTTAGAGTGCTAAGATTTTGAATAAAATAACATTGTAGCTCTTATAAATCTAGCTTTTAACCATAATTTACAGAGTCAGAAGTAAAATTGTAAAATGCTCTAAATGAAATAGGAATAAAGTATATTTCTTAATCCACAAGTTAGGACAAATTAATAAATGTCCTTTTTTTTACTTGAATGCCTTTAAGTTATTATTAAATCTATTTTTAACTCTGTATTTTCTTTCATTTTTTTTAGATTGCAAGGTGGGGTCCTAATGGTGCAACTTCTGACTTGCGCCTTAATCTGACCAACTCGACCCAGCACGACAATGGTGACCGTGAATATGGAATAATGCCAGACTTAGTTCGAATAGTTGTAGTCGAGGTCAGTTTTAAGATCATTACAAGTTGAAAGATCATGTTTCTACCTTTAAAACAACTAGATGTATATTAATTGTGTAAGGTATTTCAACCATTATTATCGTATCATCAAGCCCTTAGCTATACCGATATGTTTTTTTTATTAATAGAGAAGCAATATAATTATATAATCAAAGCCTTGTAAAAAAAATTTTTTCTAAAGCTAATCCTGTTGTGATTTGATTTCATTTGATGTAAAAAGATTTGATTTATTACATTTGATTGATATGATTGACTTTGCGCAAGAATTTGATTGTTTTAACGTGACTGGTTTGATTTGTATTTGTGCAGGAAGATCCATTTGTCATAAGGCGGAGTGAGCCTATCTTGGGGGATTACTATGAAGGTTTCTCAATAGATCTCATCAAAAGACTAGCTCAAGAGCTTAAGTTTAAATATGAGCTCTATGTTAGCCCTGGCAACGTCTACGGAGCTAAAAATCTTCTGACCAACCAATGGGACGGAATGGTCAACGAGGTTCTCAGCGGTGTAAGTACTGAGTTTAAATACTAGAGTACTTCTAAGCGGTGTAAGTACTGAGTTTAAATACTAGAGTACTTCTAAGCGTTGTAAGTACTGAGTTTAAATACTAGAGTACTTCTAAGCGTTGTAAGTACTGACTTTAAATACTATAGTACATCTAAGCGGTGTAAGTACTGTTTAAATACTAGAGTACTTCTAAGCATGTGTAAGTACTGAGTTTAAATACTAGAGTACTTCTAAGCGGTGTAAATACTAAGTTTAAATACTAAGCTACCGCTTCGTTGTAAAAGATTAACATAATCTCATTTCCTATGAACCTCAAGATGACTGCTAAGTCCAATATTAGCTTTGATTAGCCTGTAAGAGTCAAGACACAGTAAGGTTGGATGTTGATTCCATATTCCTTGATGAAGCTCCCGAGCGCATCTTAATATCTCTCGAGAACGCTTTCCAAATTGTGAGTAATCGTCATAGAAGGCCTGAACACTGGCCTGAAACGTAGCAACCTGTGGGTAGTGGAGGCCATTAGACCGTTGCCACCACAACGTGGCAACGAGCTATTGGTCACCGTTGCCCTCTGGCTGCGAAGAAGCTGGTCAAGTGTTGAGGGTTTCTATAATGAATGGTCTCGTTTCCAATGCATAGCTTCTCTTAGAAAGTTAAGTAAGGTGTCGATTTTAAAAATTTTAACTGCATGTCCAGCTTGTCGTAGTTTTAACATGTTACCATGACAACGATTCTAATCATCATTGACATAAAAAAAATATAGCTTTTATAAAGTGCTATTTCATGCTTATAGCATGCTCAGAGCACTATGTTCTAATCTCATTTGTGGACCAGTGGGGACAGGGGGTATATGGGAGAAGGTTTTTCCGTACTGTCTTTAGGCACTCAGTAAACACAACTCTGCTCGAGTCGTGTGTCGAACCTTGAGCCCCCTTCATAGGTAGCTAAGCGGCCTAAGCCAACCCATGTTCATGCGTACTTAGCCTCTCGACCACACATGCCACTTACTGTCTAAGCTCATTTTCTTCTCCAATATACGTATGTGTACTTCAATGCTGATTACTAGTCCTGGGCAATACCGTAACGACACATATAACAACGAATAAAGATTCAGAATTTCAATATAACATGTTTATTACATACGCTGTAATATAATACAGGCTCAGTTCTGACAAATGAAATATCCAGTATCAATTAAAATATAACAGCTCAATATCCCATAGACTGAATAATGACTACAAAGAAAATAATTAGAGTCTACACTTCAACTCTATCTATAACCAAAAGGTCCAACTGTCCTGGACTAGGAACAGAACCACACTACTTTATTATGACTCACATTCCATTCAAAAAAACATCTCACCAAGGAAAACAATCCAAAATAAAAACAGTTTTGACGTCAACAACCTGAATTGCCACCTCCCCCCTTCTCCTCGACAGTCAACAGGAGACCCAGCTGACCAGATGTCTGTCCTGACACTAACGTAGAAAGTAAAAGTCTTGTTTGTGATTAGATAAACTCCAATAGAGTATTTGTATTTGTCCAGAGTTCTTGTCCTTGTCCAGAGTTCTTGTCCTTGTCCAGAGTTCTTGTCCTTACAATTCTATTTTCTCATTGTCTCCTGTACAGAACGCTACGCTGGCCTGTGGCGCCATCTCTATCACCTCCGCACGTGAAACAGTGATTGACTTCAGCCTTGGCGTGGTCAGTACTGGGGTCAACATTCTGGTCAAGCGCCCAGATGAGGACCTAACTATTTTTCAGGCGAGTCTGTAATGACATTGTATTATCACCACAAGTTAAAAAGGTGATAAAAATTGGATTATAGTTCAATGTGTTGCGGACAATGAGCAGTGGCCATTGGAGAAAAAACAAAAGGAAACTTTCATGAAGGAGAAGCTCAAGAAATGACACTTTAATCCCCCCCCCCCCATCCACATTTCATAAAAAGATTACTGTAGACCCTATAAAAAAAGCAGAAAAGATAATAACCAACATCGTAACATGAGACACAACTCTGGAATTAATATTCTTAGAACTAATTTATTTATTACAAAACTCCTTGCCTATTTTTTTAAATTTGTTTTTCTTAAAAATTGACACTGTCAGCAAAAAAAATTAAAAAAAATGAAACAATGTTTCTAGATTTACAGCGAGAGACGAATTACAAATATTTGTTATTTTTCATCTTGTAGTAGTATAGTCATAGTTACGTGTATTAGAATGCAACACAAAAATACTGTCAGCGGTGCATCGGTTGGTGCGCAGTTTCATTCCAATCAGAGCCAACAATCTAGTTCACTGTTTAATCTACAAAATATAACATGACCGAATGAGTTCAATCATAATATTTCATTTATATCTGGTTGACATGTTTTCTGTTTAATGTTGTGGTGCTAGTTCATGATGCCTTTCTCCTTGGAGCTCTGGATGGCCATTCTGGGAGCCTCCACTCTAGTGACCATAGTCTTCTTTGCTATGGACTACTGCAGCGAGGAGGATAGGAGATTTACACTGAAGGTAAAGTGAACCATAAGCCTCGTACTTATGAATGTAATAGGAGATAATAATGGAGGAGATAATAATTACGTCATACTCGTATCCATGTGTTATCTAGTCGCTTAAGATAATGAGAGACGTATTGACATGGTCGTATGGCACTAGGTAAGAATGATAACTTGTTCGAATTTGTCCTAGCATATGGAATTAGGAATTTGCACCCGAGTTTTTCTTTGGGACTGAATCGTTTAAGTTTTTGTTTTGAACGTTGTTGAGTTAAAGACGCACGTGTTAGTCATTGTAGTGGTCAGAGTAGTGGTCAGAGTAGTGGTCAGTGTAGTGGTCAGAGTAGTGGTCAGTGTAGTGGTCGGTGTAGTGATCAGTGTAGTGGTCAGTGTAGTGGTCAGAGTAGTGGTCAGAGTAGTGGTCAGTGTAGTGGTCAGTGTAGTGGTCAGTGTAGTGGTCAGTGTAGTGGTCAGTGTAGTGGTCAGAGTAGTGGTCAGTGTAGTGGTCAGTGGAACCTAAAAGGAAAGGACCTAAAGTTTAATGCGATAAACAATTTAAAGAGCTAGGTCAATAGGTCAGATCAGATATCTAATCCAGGCATAAACATTTAATTGAATACACTTGAACATAATTGTGTTTGTTTCAGGAAACCATATGGTTCACCATTGGGACCCTCCTGAAACGTGGCACTGACTTCGCCCCTGTACCCATCTCACAGAGGATTCTCACTGCCGGGTTTTTATTCTTCGTCCTCATCACAGTGTCCACCTATACCGCTAACATGGCGGCCTTTCTGACCATTAAGGTATGTCTTCGCTAAACGAATTAAAAAAATCGTTCGTACTACATGCCGAATCAGAAACCCCATTAGTAATGAACCATGTCGACATTACTCACTTAGATCAAGGAAGAGGAAGCGGGCAGTGAGTTGTAAGGTCGCCTTGTCCCCGAACAAGGCCCCCCCCCCCCCTAATGCCACACACGAACCAGTTATCTCTCTTTCATTTCCTAGTACCAATCGTCCCTCATGCAAAACGCGACATTCATAAAGAATGTGGTGTACTTTTTTATCGTCCTCGACACAGTGGCGGCACCGTGTGTCGTGGTTCTGCTTCCACCGTCCAAAGTACGCACGCACCTATTGGACAGTGTCTGACCTCGGAACTGGGCTAGGACGGCTTGTTCCGCACGGCAGAGTTTCCACCATGCGTCCTTTCGCTCTTGTCTACTCAACTGCTTGTCTGTTTGTAAAATGTTTGACATGTTTCGGATGTTCCTTCAGAGTTGAAGATAGTTTACTTCCTAGTCCAAACCTCCCGCAGGACGACGGGGGATGGGCGCGGGCAGGATTTGAACCATCGACCATCGATAAATCCAAACGACAGTCCAGCGCGCAAACCTCACGACCAAGCAGCCATCCTGCCATCATGAAGCTCTCGGCCTTTATCGCAAGCGTCCCAACTGTGGAACCAATGTGCCAACAAACGGGTGTCGGCTGGGGTTCGTGCTGCATGTCAGACTACCCAAGCAAGTGCTGTAAAAGTTAATGTACATTCTACTAAAGCATTTAAACATTGGAGAAGGTGTTTTCTATTATTTTAATTCCCCGTAAGCGTAGATTTACCAGATTGAATTTAGAATTGCTACATTAGAGGTAGTAAAATGTATCCATTCATAAAATTATACAACTCAGTTGCTTTTTTTAATTAATTTATTTTTACGATGCCCAAATGGTGGTGTCACGAGTTCTCTATTGCACATTTTCACTGTTACCTTAATAATGTCAAGGTGTTAAACTGAGCATCAGTGTAGCCTTCTAAATAAAACAAAAATAGTCACAAGGTGCACGCAAATTATTATCATACTAGTCGACCCAAGGCGTAGCACACGCCACTATTTTGCGTGGCCGGCCTTAGGCCACTCAAACCTATGCAACAGCAGTTGGTTCCCCCACTTTTATATGACCCGCGCTAATTATGGGTGTAAATTATTAAATTAAACCATTTTATAACTTATAACAGATTTCCCGAGGCCGCCTGATTTACCGGAAGCTCCTGGAAATCTGCGGGAATTATTAAAATCTTTTGAAAAGTCATACAAATCTCCTGAAATCACTAGACAAAAATTGGAATTTTGAATATCATTCAATATGGAAAACGCAAATCCTAGGCGCGATAAAAAAAACGGCATTATGCAATATGTATTTATGGAATATGATGAAATAAGCTTCTTGCGCCTCAAACTAATGAATAATTACGTGAGGTCAACAATTCTCGTAGATAGATTGAAACATTTGGTGATTCTTGCGATTGAGCGTGATCTATGAAGGAAATAGAATTTTTATGATATACTGTACGACTTCGCTACACGCAAGGCTCAAAAAGTAATTTGGTATGTAGTAAAGAATGGATAAATGAATAGACGAATATACTTTTAAATACAAAGTATTAATTTTTATTTATTATCCGTATCCGTATCCAAACTTGGCCCCGCGAAATCCGTTTCGCATAGGCCCCACAACGGTTGAGTCCGACCCTGCTAATTAGTGACGGGTTAATACAGAGTAGATTACTTGTTCTCCCCCCCCCCCTTTTTTTTTTACGCCGCTAAAGTTACGTGTGGTAGAAATAAAAAAAAAACTGTGATCTTTCCATGACTTCTTTGTCACAATGGTTAAGGTGGCTAAATGGCTAAGCGCTTGGCTTCCGAACCTGAGGTCCTGGGTTCGAATCTCGCTGAAGACGGAGATTTTGTATTTCAGGATTTTCAGGACGCCTCTTATTCCACCCAACCTGACATTAGTTGGGGAAAGTAAAGTCGGTTGGTCGTTGTGGTGGCCACATCACACGCTGCTCGTTAACCATTGGCCAAAGAATCAGATGACCTTAACATCATTTTCCCTATAGATCGTAAAGTCTGAAGGGGAACTTTATTTTTAATAGTTAAGAACATAAGCTTATCAACCCTTCCCGAATAAGCCAAAAAGCTAGCTATTTATATGTCTTCCGCTATAGATAAATATCTCTATTGGAGGCAATAAAAGAGTTATAATTTTTTTTTTTATCAAAACTCCTGAAACAAATTAATCCACGATTTTGGACTAAGTAATTACCAGATACTTTTAAGAATCACTTTGTTGTCTCGATTTAAAATGAAGACAAATAGATTAACAGTGTGTTCTTGTTCGTTGATTTATGTAAACGTTTTTAGTGTAGATGCTCATTTATATGAATTGTCATGTTTACCGTATACATTGTATATACACTGAACCAAATGCCTAATTACGAACTGTATTCTTTACTCCAGAACTTTGGAGAGTCTGTCAACTCCTTCGAGACTCTAGCGGAGTCCAAAAAGATCGGTGTTAGCACTGTCATCAACTCCGCCACGATGGCCTTTTTAAAAAACGGTACGACTAATTTTGTAATTGTTTTATCAGTTGAGTGTAACACTTTTTGAGCTTCAAGTTCTGTCTGGGAGGGACCCAAGCAGATGTTAATTTGTTACACACCTATTACTCTTTACCTATGGCTCGAATCATTAGACGCTCAGGTTAGAGGCGGTACTGGGGGCCCAACATATGTTCCCTTCTATACCACATCAGATGCGCGGGTGTCTGCCATAAGGCATCTCCTAGAGATACCGTATTTGGAAACAGAAGGGTTTATTGGAGCTCTCTTCCATTCCAGCAAGAGCAATGCATACCACCCTTGACTCTCACCAGTAGGGGCTCTTTTTACGAAGCTTATAATCAACTCGTTTTGTCTGTCTAGTAAAAAGTTTGTCCCACACCCATTCAAGTTGAAACTTTACACAATTACTCGTTGGCATAGGCAATTCATGATTTAATTTAAATATAATTTAACAAATCATTCAATTAATTAATGGTAATTAATTATTTAGTTTGATACCAACAAGAGAAATTAATACTTCAGTATATCGTAGATATGGCTAAATATTTAGGGTTTCGTCCCCTTAGAAAAGTTCAACACGTTATTTCTCCCACTACTATTCTCGGATCAGCTTGAAACTTTAAAATCAATTAAGAATTAGTGAGAGTTTTTGTTTTCCTCTGTTGTAAGCTAAGCATAGTGCTATGCTTTCAATTTTATTGCTTACAACTGTATTGTTTGTTCACTACTTTGACGACTGTTAGATATACATACATATATGCTACTCCCTTATGTAATAACCAAATTTGCTTTGTTTTTTAAAAGTTCTGTAATACCGATTAACTCTTGTATCATATACTGTTATTTTTTTCTGGCAATGTAATACTTGATGACTTCCATAAATATTTAGATTTTGTGTGTGTGTTGTATCTGTCGAAGTCAATTTACAAAACAAGTTAGTGTTTTGCGCTCGCTACTATTTCTTTCCTCCTGAAGCAGCTTTGCCAAATTAGCTTCAGCAATCGGCTGCTTGATTCTACTCTAGTAGTCACTCTAAGCCACGCTAATATTCTAAAAGTTTCTAAATTCTTAGCGCTAAAACGACAAACTAGGTCATCAGCAAAGCTCCTGGTAACCAACCCCCAGCTTTAAGTCCTAGATTATCTTCGTTCACGTATTGTGTATCTTAATTGTAAAATTGTGCTCGAGATGAAGATAAAAGCCTTGACTTATTTTGTTCTCGTGAAAGCAAGCTATTGTTGGGTGTGTTTTACGTTTAAGATAGTCTTGGCAGAGTTCAAGATAATTACATCCTAGCCCAAACCTCCCGCTGAACGGAACCACACGACCAGGCAGACATCCACTTTACTCAGTTGGTAGTTAGTAGCTAACATTAGGGACCCAAACCCAAGCAAAAATCGCTTTTTTTTATTGCGTAAAACATTTTATAAGTCCCAGGCGTTTTTCACCCTACCATATCTTAAAGTATAAATATCCGATTACAGTAAAATTGGTACGGTTAGAAAGGTTATTTTAGGCCATATAATAATATATATAAAGTTTTTCCTTTTGGTTACAGAATCAGAGTAATATCACCGCACCGAATAATCGTGCTAGCGGCTGTGATTGTTTTATGCCTCGTTCGTTTATTCGTAAAATGGGGGCGTATGACAATAAATGAAAATTTTATGTAGACGAGCTTTACAATGGTACGAATAACTAATTAATTAACATTGGTATTAAACGTCTTATAAAAAATGTATTTGTATGCATGCACAAAATGCAATCTTTTCATTTAAAACAATTATGTAAAATACAAGGATTAGTTTGTTCTCCATCCAATTCAATCAAAACACTTCTACAAAAACTGAAATCACAAGTTAACCTGACATGGTAGCAATATATTTTCAATTTTGTAATTGGCATGGTTCGAAATAATGGTCACTAAAAAGCAGACATTAATTTTTTGTTAAGACCAGGGACAGAAAAATGTGTATAAGAAAATATGGAGCAAGGTTCTGAGTTCGAACGGTCAAGTGGTCAACGCTTCTGAGGGCATGAAAAAGGTCAAGAAAGGGACACACGCCTTTATCTTTGACTACCTTATCAACGAGGCTTTCCAGAACCGGCACTGTGATGTCATGGCCGTCAGTAACCCAATACTTCTGCAAGTAAGATTTATGTTCGCATACTCTCATAGCTAATAAAATAATTTATTGTTTGTTTTAATGGATAACACAATAACCTTGAAGATTGCTATTTATTTATTTATTTTTTTTTTTTTAGTAACAGAAACATTATTTAATATCAAAGACATACTACCTAACCATCCTAGCCATTGAATCCATAAAAGACAGAACAATGATACAAGTATCCTCTACCCCAGAACAATCAACACAATATCAAATATCAAATATCCCTGACCCCCATCACCCCATTTCTGGAAAACTACCTGAGCATTGTACAAGTATATGAAAATCAAACTAGATAATTCTCTACCCTAAAATCCATTATTTTTCTAAATGTCAATTCTAATTGATTAGGATGAAAAACCTTATTATTATGTAGAGCTTTGAGCCAGCTAGCCCAAACAAGGTTCCTGTATTCGGAAACAATAATTAAGTTAAAGTTATGTATCATTTTATTTTTCAGTTTTGGCAGCTTGTTTAATACAATTGACAAGTTAACATTTACATAGCTGCCACAGTTTGCTTCTAATAAGTCCCTTACAGTACTTCTAACTTGAAGGAATAATGGACATTCTAAATACATATGTTTCTCATTGTCAGCATTTTCAAGATGGCATAATATACATGCACGGTCATTTGCTCTTCTTCTAACCATAGGGGTCATCCCAAAGATAAGTCTATAACTTATCTCTCTAGCTTTTGGTGGGATATGTTTGCTGTGTAGGTTTACGAATGTGTCCTTGAATTCTGTCACCCCAAGAACTCTCCCCCACTTAATCCTATTCACTAGACATTCATGTAACAGCTTTTTAAGTGTTTTGTATGATTCTTTGGTTTTGTTGTGTATTAAATGTTCATTACCGGGTAAAATTCTTGAAATAGATCTGTAAAACGGATGAGTGACTGTACCAAAATAGTGAGGAGTATCATTGTGTATTGGAAGAAGACTACTTAATCTTAAACCATAATAGTAAATTGTCAAGGGAAAGTTTGTTGGGTTTCTAACTACTTGACCTACAAATTTTAGCCTTAGCGAATGTATTTTTGTTTTGACATCTTGTAAATTTATCCCCCCATCCTCCTTGTTTTGAATGAGTGTAGTGTGCTTAATGCTCCTAATAGTGTTTTAAATATAAAGCCTCTAATTAACTTGTTCAGCTTGTTTATGAATTTAGGAAGTGGCTCTGTAATGTTAGCTAATTAGACAATCTTTGGAATGACCAAACTATTTATCAATACAGCTCTACCAAAGATTGCTATTTAAGGGTTTTAAAAAGCTTTTCGATTATAATTTAGTATGCCTTGTCCGTGGGTATTAAAAGCCGCTATGAATCGATTTATACGTAATCAAAGATAAATTTGTAGATAAACTTACAATTATATTAATTAAATTTTATTCTTTCTCATGTTAATTATGATTTTTTAAAAATATAAGATCATTATAAAATATCAGATTAATTTTTAAAAATTATTCATTTATAATTCTTCTAAATTCACGTTTTAAATTTATGTATATTAATATTTATATTTTATAAAAGATGTAAACAGAAACTAGGAATTAGAGCCCCTGATCTATAAGTAGATTAATCTTTTGGTTGGTGTTTGTGTTTTAATTTTCTTGTTTAAATACATAGGTTAAATAACAATTTTGATTATTTCAGGAACATGGTATCGGCATGATGGCGGGTGCCCCTTTTAAATCTCATATCAACATTGCCCTGTTGAAGTTAAAAGAAGAAGGATTTATGGCAAGAATGAAGAAAAAGTCAGTAAGAAACAACATACCTTTAGAGTTTAGGTTTAGAAAAGAAAACTTTAAAATTGAGAATATCAATAATTTTTAATAAGTGGAACGAAAATAATACGAAGTAACTGCATTTTTTTTTTCATCTCACTGTTTAATAAAGTTCACAAAATTGAAAACACTATTTGAAATCTGAGGCACTTGGTGGCTGAGTAGTAAAGTGCTTGGGGCCGAATCTCGGAGAAGACCAGGATGTGATTTTCGGGATTATTGGGAAGCCCTTTTGTCCGTCCATCTCCAATGGATGCCTGACATACATTGGAGAAAGTCGAGGCAGTAGGTCGTTGTGCTGGTCACATGACACCCTCGTTAGCCGACAACCATAAAAGTAGATCTGCTCTATAGATCACAATGTTTGAAATCGTAGTTTTTAGTTTATTTAAAAATCCGACTTAGAATCTGATGTACAGTTCACCAAATAGGGGCAGCATTTAACTCTTTCTCTCCTAACTGACGATACCAACGTTGATTTCACCATAATGTGGGAAACAATTACGGAGCGAGAGAGTTAAAAAAACAAAACAACACACACGGTTGACTGACAATGGAAATGTTGCTTTAGGCTTCTGGTGCGATAAAGTATCTTAGCCTGTCCTTTGTTATGACAGAAACACAACAGAATGACAACGGGGTTACGTACATTTTATTATGCATATGAACCTACAAATCTTATGCACAAATCTTGAATAGAATATAAATCTTGCAGCTGTCTGTGACACATAATAGTACAGATGAACAGTTGACTTAGAACAATAATCCTACAGTTCATATGTTCAATTAAATCCATGGAGTTAAAGTTACACTATATATATTTATTTTAACGAATACACTTCCTATTGTAATGTTATTTTCAGTGGCGTAGCTAAAAATTAGCCATCATTTGGGGGCAAGGGGGGGGGGGGAGCTTTAACTCTTTGGGAGCCCCCTGCATTTTGCATAATATTTAATGTTTAATGCAAAAAACACTCATTAGAAGGCCCCCATCAAGTGGGGGCCCGGGGAGATTTTCTATATCTCCCCCTCCATCTCCCCCACCATAGCTACGCCTCTGGTTATTTTTATTTTTCTATATTCTTTTTGTTGATGTAAATGTTGATGTTAATGTCAATGTTCCTGATGATGTTGTTTCTCTTAGGTGGTGGGATGACAAACGAGAGTGTGAGGTTGGCAGCGATAGTCAGCGGACAGGTGAAGTCAAGTTTAGTGTCGAGCACACCGCAGGTAAGTTACTAAATGATTAGTATAGATGCAATTTTTCATATTCGTTATAAATCTGCACCCATAGTATTAAATTTTAAAAAACGAAGCTTATAGATTTAGAAATTACGAAAGCTATCTATAGTAAATTAGTAACTATACAACCTGTTGTTATATCAACCGACGGGATAATGACAACTGACGCCCCAAACACATTCAAAGACCTAATCATCTCTTAGGGGATCCTTATTTCACGTCAAAGGGTAGTAGTGTTGGAAACCAACCACATCATATTTTTTTCTATACAAACTCAATAGCTTTAAACTAAACAAGAAGATCCTTGAGACTTTTTACGGCGCAACTATACAAAATCTGCTAACATACAGAATAACTTGTTGGCAAGGCAACGCCTCATCTAAACTGTTGCGACGTCTAGAAAACATCATAAAAAAAAAGCATCAAAAATTACACTTACAACATTACCACATTTAAAGGAACTTTTTGAACAAAAGTGCCTAAGAAAAATCAAAAAAGTCTTGGAAGACAACGGCCACCCGCTCCATCAGAACTACGTCAGGTCGTCGCGAAGTGGGCGACTGCTGTCAATCAAAACAAAAAAGGAGCGGTACAAAAACTCGTTCGTACCTCACTCACTCACTCTATCACCGCCACTCATTGATCAGGAAACATAGAAAGGACCAAGATGCCTGTGTGTAGTCGCTGGATGAACTCTTTATGTTGTGTCTGTTATATTTATGTGTATTTTTCTTTTGTGTTGTCTTTATATGAGAAAAGAGTCCTTGTCATCAAAACAAATTTCCATAAGGATCTATAAAGAAGTCTTAGTCTTAGTCTTAGCCTTAATCTTAGAAATGTGTACACTGTTAAGAGGCCTACAATGAATTTTTCCATTTAACGAAGCTCGATCCTGGCAGTGCCAGAGAATGAAAATTAATTCATTAAAAAATAATAATAATAAGAGCGTTTTTTTCCTGGAGAATAAATTTAGTTCTGCTTGCCCATGATGTGGCAAATATGTAGTTCACAGCTGGAGCTGGGTAGCCAAGGGAAATACTACATTCCTCATTAATCTTCGGACTTGAAGACAAGCCTTATTATCAAATATATATATATATATAGGCCCTATATATATATATATATATATATATATATATATATATATATATATATGTGTGTGTGTGTGGGGTGTGTGTGTGTGTGTGTGTGCAATCGTGTAATGAATTTGATTTTCTAGACTATTCTAGAGTTATGTACGCTAATAACTACAGTTAAAACATAGAGTATATGTGCTACTATTTGTGTATCGACTATCATCTGTGTATTGAGTATCTCCCGAATGTTCAAATGGTTTTCGGTAGATCTTCGATAGTTTCGCTGTACTGTTGTTGCGCCCAAGAACTATCATTATTTTTACTATTTTAGGGGTGGGCGAAACTAGTTCAATGAGAAGTAAAAACTTTAACGTTACATTTTTTTTATTATTAAAGAAACATTAAACCAAAATATTTTTTTTTCATTTTTCATCGCCCCCCCCCCCCCCCATAGGTGTGTTCATCGTTGGCTTGTTTGGCGTCTGCGTTGCGGCCATGTTGTTTATCAGCAAAAAAGTCTGGCTACTGATTCTCGGAGCGTTCAGAAAGCATCAGAAGCGGCGCAACAAACAGACCAGCAGCCCGGGTCAAGATAGCCCGATCAACAACGGAATGGAAGAGGCGAAAAGAGAACGACTTCGGTTATATGTCGGAGATAAAGGGGAGGCAGTTTGATCCTCCAGAATTTTTTTTTTGTGAAGAATAGGCCGAAATTATGTTTTAATCATTTTTTAATTCATAAACAGCTTTTAAGTTATTTAAACTGGACAATGGTATAAAAAGAAAAAAACAAAAGTGTTAAATCCAGAAAGTTTTCGTTAATTATATTAGTAATTTAAAATGCCCAACAGTGTCTACCAATTATAAATGAAATATGAAAAGCTTAAATATAAATGTACAAAGTTTTGTTCCAGCGCCGGAGAGATGACTACATCACCCTATATAATAGTCATGGTTGACATTTCAAAAGAGTGTAACTACTCAAGAAGGAAATATAAAAGAAACAAAAACTTAAAACAAAACTCTAATATAAAAAAAAATGTGCGTTGGATCTTACACGAGGTCAAGTGTATAAGGCACTATATGAGTACAATTTTACTGCTGTGAACTGGATTCATGTTTGCGATGTTACTTTAAGATTCCATTGTTTAGCTTGGTAGGACCTTATCAGTAATGAATCATGTCATATCAGAGAGGAACTAGAAGTGTTCTCTCTCAAACTGAATACCAAGCAATGTGCTTGTACTCTAGTACTCCTGGCTTTATTCATCCCTGGAAACATATGTTCTATTGAACCAATGAAGAAGGACCAAGGATAGGTAACCCATAACTCGTTCAAGACCTGAGATGCATTGTATTTGTATGTATTACTTCCCTTTGACTAATGCAATGCATTCGTTTGAAGCGTATTTGGAATTTTCTGATAATGCTATACATTCATTTTAATTTATTTTCCCCTCGGTTTAAAACAGAAATTTTGGAAACATTGTTTGTAAGATATTGGTGAATTTTTGTATTATGTTTGATGATGTAATGTTGTATTTTACAATTTGAAATATTTCTGTGATCTTTTTGATATGACTATGAATCGATACGTTTTTGCACATATGACATGTCTCAAAAGGACAGAACCCTGATTACTTTGTTTCTGTACATTACAATACAGCTTCATCTTTTAGGATGTTTACAGTAAAATACGTCATATACATTTCACTGTAGCTATAACGTCCATGACTGTCATGACCATAAATTTAACATCGACAATATTACGGTAATATATGTTTTGTTTGAATGTCATAATTGCCACTTAGTGATTCGGTTATTTCTGAAAGGTATCCCTAGCGCTTTTTTTTTTACAATTGGTTTTAAAAAAATGATTAGTTGATTCTCATGTACAGTCCCAAGACACGGAGAGTCAAGGAGTCAAGAAAAAATTCTAGAAAAGCTCCAAACCTTCCTAAACAGTTCCCTACGCTGAATATTGGGAAATATCCTCAATATGTTGCTGGAAAGGATATCTTTTTATCAACTTGTTGGAAAGCACCAAGCGAAAACTCATAGTTCAAGATATTAAAAGGCGAAAGTTTATCTGTATAGGACACATTCTGAGAAAACCAAATACCAATGTTACAATACAATCTAACTCGCCATTTTGATTAGGGGTTGACTTTATGTGCGTTTTACTAATAGTTCATTTATTTCTTTTTAAATGTATGTATTTTATGGACAGATAATTGATATAATTCAGTATAATGAGAATTAATTGTCATATATACTTTTTTACATTTATGGAATTCATATTTTCGTTGGTAGGTCATACTTTTTTTGTATTCTTTAACTCTTATATTTGTCAAAATATTGTTCTGTAGGTCAATAGGTTTTGTTCTTTAGACTTGTATATAAGTTATAATTCTGTTTTCTTTCATACTGTAATGTAGGTTGTATTACTCTGTAAGAATTTTTATGTTAAATATTTTATTTTATTAATTTTCGTTTTATTTTAGCTATTTAAAACCCTATCAAAACTGTAGTCACTAATTATTGTATGCATCTATCAGATAAGGAACATGAACATAATCTCTTGTTTTAATCAGTTTCTCGTTAACCTGTTGTCAAGCATTCCCTATCGTACTAGGCGATAACCAAGCCCGTCATTCTTAGGGTTACCTTCTGGTCTCTTGTTGGCAGAATCGCCAGCGTCTATGTTCTTTTGTTACATCAGCCAATTTGAGACTAGGTTGTTGGTTGGGCTCACTACCCCCCCCCCCCCCCCCCTCCTTTCCTCGCCCTAAAAACAACAACTGGTCCTTGTGTATTCTGATTAGAATAATACATATCTCAAAGTAGAAAAGAGAAACTGAAATTATTTCCAATAAAATAGTATTTCATGAATAAATAAATACATATATATAAATAAATAAATATATATATATATATATATGACTACCTATTATTTGACAGAATATAACATACAATGAAGATCTATCTCAATAGCTTGATAAACAATTCAGGCCTTATAAACATTTTTTTTTGGAATCATTTGTTATAAGTTTATGGGGGGTGTTTTAGAGGGCTAGCACCTAGAAGTTCTTGGTTCATTTTTAGTCAATGTTGACCTTTCACCTGGGACTACCACTTGCGTGACAACCACTAGCTGTTACATGCGGAAACGTCACGGACAGGTCAAAGGTTAACTGAGGTGTGCATAATAGTAAGACTACTTTTGATTGAGTGATTGACACCCTCGTTGCTATAGGAAGCAGAGGAGGTTTGATCATTTTTTTGGTTAAATTTTAAAATCAAAATAAAAGATGAACACTTCGAAATATTTATCCAATATATGTTGTCGTTATTTTCTATATCAAAACATCATCACAACATCAGTAAAAAATCATCAAAATACAATAACAATATCATCGTGATATCATCAAAACTAAACAGTCAAGCACAGGTAAGAGTTACTGGAATTTTAGATTGTCCTCTCCTGCTTGTTACTTTATACACTTATAGGTCGTATGGGAAACACTTTTGAACTTGCATGTTATGGATGCCAGTTGTGAAATGTTTGAATACAATTAGGAAAATTAGTCTATACGTTATACAGAAATAATAAATTAAAATTATAAATGCAAACTAAAAATGTTATCAAAGACAGACTTAATAAGTAACATTTTTTTCCTAAATCCCCCCCTCTACTCTATACAAATGTGTATTGAAATTTTAAGAGGCGCATTTGAATTAGAAGTAAAAAAATAAATTGGCGCACGAAAACAAAAGTTGGCCACCTCCTGATCTAAATCCTTAACTCGATTGCTGTACCGTTGGAAGTCTTTAAAAAGTATATAACATTTATTTCACTAAACGAAATGCATTGTAAAACATGTGTGTGTAGATCATTCAATTTGTCTATCATCTCCTATAGAACATTCGATAACGTATTTCTATGTTACTTGCAGTTGAAGTTTTCAATGGTCTGCCACCCCTGTCTAATCGACTCTCCCTGCTTAGAAAACTTGTTACGTTTAGATTATATCCACGTTTCCCAGCAGCCTTATTTGTCCAACCTGCTTGAGAAGATCTTTTACATTTTCATTTACCAATTACCACTTACTTCCGTTCAACATTGTATTTTTAGGTATTAAAAACACACTTTGTAAGACAAACCATGTACACACTACGTACACATCATATACACAGCATGTACACATCATGGTCACACCAAGTACACAAAATGTACTCAGACAATGACGAAACTTGATCTCTAGTATGCCACACAAACACACACACACACACAAATCAGTGTATACATCCAGACGCTAAGAGACGCTGATCCGCGATCTAGCTCTTTGCGAATTACATCCAAGACTTCACACGCAAAACAGTCAAAATGTCTAAAACTTGTTTTAGCAACGAAACTAGTCACGTTTATAGAGTCAGAAAACTGGTTGATTTATTTAAATAAGATGCATTTGAATTCTTGACAAACTTTTGAGTACAATAAATGTCTTTGTTACAACACAGTTTCTTTGTTGGTGCTTTGTCTTTTATGTTTTTAAGTGAAAGAGTTTTTGGTCTGAATTTTTAATTGTTGCTTTTGTTTCGTATAGGAGATTCCAAACTATGACTAATAACATTGTTAAGTTTTCTGGTGTATCCGGAGGATTTTAAAAAAACATGAATGTGAATTTTCAATGCACTTATTTGTAAACTCCCCAAGCCTATATGTTAATGTACTAGTTATTGCCCCCCCCTCTCCCATCTTCCCCCAAAAAATCCTCTAATTTGCTTTCTCGTCTTGTTCTATGTTACTGTGTTTTATTGTATTTTAAATGATACAACTCAAAATGGAAATAACGACGAATGTTACAAATCCTCAACTCGAAGAGCTGTAACATACACGAAGAAAATAAAACAAAATGTGTAACATAAAAGCATGTTGTAATCCACATGCAATACAAATAGCAACAAGTGTTTGTGAGCATGCGTTTATTACGTAACATACGGTGTTGCACAATTCGTGCTTAATGTTCAAATGTACACTGGCAGTAACAGAGTCTAGGTCACTAAACTGAACCTTATAAATAAAAATGAACTGATCTAGTATTTGAACAATATCTAGATACTTGGAAGTTTATCTTCAAATCCAATCCCTTTTATTACCGCTAGTTAGCTGCCAAGTTGTTATTAAATGCTTTGTAAGTCCAAGAGTGAATGTCTAATACTTCTTCTATATTGAAATTATTTTGTGCTACGAAGGGAAGAGCTTGGAAAATGTAATTCTGAACAGCTAAAAAGTGACACGTGACAACATGTCTTTTAACCATTAAAGCGCGTGTGGTTGTTTAGCCTGCAAACATCAGAATTGTAATTACATTTTGTATGCACTCATTGTAAAACAGCTCAGCACTTTAAGGGTTAACACCAAATAGTTTATCAACACTTATTTACTTCTTCGGATATGTCAAATGCTAGTTGTTTATATGGGCTTTTTTTTTGTCATATATTAAAATTTAACATACTCCATGATTCTGAGATTGACATAAAGTTAGGGTGTGAATATAGATTGGATGACGTCAAAAAAAAAGACTATTACTCTCCAACTCGAAATTAATAAATAGAAATTCAAATATCTAATCCTGGCCTTAACCCTAAACGTTTGAATTGTAACTAACTCACCAATACTGGACATAGTAGGTCATCATGTTCAAAGTAATAGTTGATGGTCTTTGAAAGCAACAACGTTGAAACAGATTACAATTACCGTTTGGGCTGGCTTGGTACGTAGACAATGACTTAATCAGCCTGCCAACTGTTACAATGATGCCAGCGCAACGACAAACTAAGATGTTAATAACTTCAATTACTTGAAAGACGGAGATATCTCGAGATAAGCTGTTTACCTAACTAAAGTTGGGGGGGGGGGGGGAGGGAGGTGGCTGAGTGGTAAATCGCTTAGTGGTCCTGATTTCGGATCCTGGTGAAGGCTGGGCTTTTTAATTTCGGGCTCTTTAGGGCGCCACTGAGTACAGTCAACTCTAATAGGTACCTGACATTATTTGGGGAAAAGTAAAGACGGTTGGTTGTTGCGTGGCCACATGACACCCTCATTAACCGTGGGCCACAGAAAGCAATGACCTTTACATCATCTGCCCTATAGACCGGGGCATGGTCTGAACAAAGACCTTTTCCTTTTCCAACTAGTTCCTGTTCAAACAGACCTTTTAGTTGTTCTGCTCTACTTTTTTTGTTATTTCGGTGTAGGTCTAAATGAGTGGTTCCCAAACATTTTTGTCTCGTAGACCCCTTGCCATGTTTTCAGGTTTTCGGTAGACCCTTGAGGGTCTATATAGACCACTTTGGGGAATCACTGGAATAAATCGATGGAGCGCATCTTTACAAATAAAGATGTTTGCTCTCTGTACTTGTGGAGTGAGGAAACTAGAACCTTGATGGCTTTGTTTCTAAGTTAGTACAATCTCAGAACTTTAACATATGACAGCATTTTTATACACCCTAGCATTAGGGCACTTAACATACTTTGTCATGTGACGTACTTATTGAGTTTACAGTCTGCCCACCAGGTGGTTCAGGCTAAGCATACAAATTTGCACTTCAGAAGTACGTTTAAAATCTCGACAACTTGACATAGTCTCTTATAATTTTTATTATGCTGGTGAAAGTTATAGAGCTACATGGCCCCTGGATACTTTCTGCTATCACAGCAAAGTAAAACAGAGGTTAGGTTCTAATGGTCTCAGTGAATTTTTGGGTCATTTCGACGTGTGACACTGTTGTAGGCAATAGGTAATAGATTTGGGTTCAAAACCATTATAGTGGTTATGGATTTTTTTTTTTTAAGATTTGGGATCAAAACCATTACTGTGGCAATAGATTTGGGGTTCAAACCTAAATATTTTTTTTAAAGCTTACAATGTATACATAGTCTGGCTTGAGCCATTTAATAACACCCTAACAGCTTTGGTTAAAAAAATGTATTTCTATTTTTGGTATTACTATCTTATCTTATCTTATATAATACAGACGTTACTTCAAAAAAGAAGATGATTACGTCCTACGCATCATGCATTTAGTCATGCATATTAACCAATGACTTAAATTCTGCCATGTCACTGGTTTTTCTGGCTAGCTCAGGCAACCCATTCCATGCTCTAATAGCACTAGGGAAGAAGGAGTATTTATACAAATTTGTCCTAGCATATGGGACGAGGAATGTGCCTTTATTTTTGTGTCTTTCAGCGTATTTTATTAAATTTTGTTTTTGTATTTGAAGATTATGGTTCAGTGTTTTATGTATAATTGCTACTTTACTTTTGAGTCTTATGTCCTGAAGGCTTTCTAAATTTAGTGATTTTACAAATGGTATTACTCTAGTCAAATGTGAATATTCGTTTGTTATGAATCTCACTGCTCTATTTTGTGTCTGTTCCAGTTTCTTAATGTTTTCTTGAGTTGAGGGGTCCCAAACGGTGGATGCATATTCTATTATTGGCCTAACGAAGGTTAAATAACATTTTAGTTTTATGTTCTTATTTGATTTATAGACATTTCTTTTAATAAACCCTAATGCTTTGTTGGATTTTTTTATAGTTTCATCAATATGTGGATTCCATGACAGTTTTTCATTTATTATAACACCTAGGTATTTTGCGTTTTTAGTCTGTGTTACTGGTTTGCCATGAATAAGATAAGTGGAATTAATTTGTTTTAGTTTTTTTGTTACTCTTAACAACTGACATTTTTTGGGTGGAAAGACATGCTCCAATTTGATTCCCATTTCTGTAATTCATCTAATTCTCATGTAAAATATCTGTGTCTTGTGTTGTTTTTATTGTTCTATATATTATGCAATCGTCTGCAAATAATCTGACTTTTGTTCCTGAACTAATGCAATTTGGTAAATCATTTATGTAAATTAAAAATAGTAGTGGACCCAAGACTGTTCCTTGAGGTACACCTGAGTTTACTGTTATTGGTGTTGATTTAGAGCCATTTATTATTACAGTTTGTTCTCTCCCTATCAGAAAATCTTTAATCCACTGATGCAGTGGACCATTAATGCCTAAATATTTTAATTTTTTAAGCAAACTATGGTAGTGAACTTTGTCAAAAGCCTTGGAAAAATCTAGTAAGATAGCATCTATTTGTTCACTATTATCTAAACCTTTTGAAAAATCATCAATTAGTCCTATTAGTTGTGTTTCACATGATTTATATTTCCTAAAGCCATGTTGGTATGGGGTGAGGACATTATGTTTGTCTAAGTGGTTTATGATGTTGCTACATATTATGTGTTCTAGGATTTTACATGTGATGCTGGTAAGTGATACTGGTCTGTAGTTTCCTGGATCAGATTTTTCTCCTTTTTTAAATAATGGGGTGACATTAGCTTCTTTCCAGTCCTTTGGTACTCTGCCCTGGTTAAGCGATGCCTGAAAGAGTATTTTGAACACTGGGGCTAGCTCATTGCTTAGTTCTTTGAGTAATCTAGCTGGAATACCATCAGGTCCAGACGCTTTATTTGGTTTGTTGTTGGCTAATAGTTTTTGAATTTCATTTTCTTGTACTACTAAATCTTCTATGTTGTCTACTTGATTCAAATTAAGAAATATGTCTTTGTCTCCTGGGGCTGAGAATGCTGATGCAAAGTATTTGTTTAGGATGTTTGCTTTAGTTTCATTATCATTATGTATTATGTTATGTTCATCTTTTAATGGCGCTATGCCTGTTGTTTCCATTTTCTTAGACTTAATGTATGACCATAGGTTTTTGTTGTTATCTTTAGATATTACATTGTTTATGTATTCACACTGCAGCTGTCTACTTACTTTTTGGGTTATGTGTTTAATTTTTATATACTTTTTGCAAACTCTTTCTGCCTTGGATTCTTTAAATTTTCTATATAGGTTTTCCTTCTGTTTACAAAGCTTCTTTAGTCTATTATTAAACCAGCATTTATTTATTTTGTTTAGTGCGTATTTAGTTGGTATATGATTTTCTATAATGCTTTTAAGATGGTTTTTAATGAAATTCCAGAGGTCATCGACTGGTTGGTTAATGTCTTTTTCTAATAAGAATGTTTGTTGAAAGTTTAATGCAGCTTGGTGTAGTTGTGTTAGGTTACATTTATTCCAGAGTAAGATTTTTCTTTTGGGTTTTGTATTGGCTACTGCTTTTATCTGACTGTGTATTTTTATGATCTCATGGTCTGATAGACCAGGGATAATATCATAATCAACTACTAATCCAGGTCTGTTGCTTAAGAAGAGATCTAATGTGTTGTTTAATCTAGTTGGCTTTTTAATGATTTGATCTAAACTTAGGTTGGGTAAAGTTTCTATGAAAAGCTCATTTATGTCCTTAAGGTTTTGGTGTTTATCTATGGTTAGTGTTTTCCAATTTATATCAGGTAGGTTGAAATCACCCATAATCCAAAAAACTGCATTTTTATTTGTCTCTTTAAGTGTAGTAATCTGATTACATAGTTCCTGCATGTATTCTAAACTAGAATTTGGTGGTCTGTAAATGCTGCCTATTATTAGGGATGTTGAGGTGGTATTAATTTTACAAAATGTAGATTCTATATTTTTTGAGTTAGGTAAGGTAATTTCTTCTGCTATAAGAGTGTTTTTTATTGTTAAAAGAACTCCTCCATGATTATCAGCCCTATCTTTTCTAAAAATTTCATAATTACTATTGAAAATTTCTGCATTATAAATTTCAGGATGTAGCCAAGTTTCTGTTCCTGCAATTATGTCTGGTTTCTCACATTCTAATAAAATTTCTAAGTCTGCTGTTTTGTTCCTAGTGCTTTGAAAATTTATTACTAAGGTTTTAAGGTATTTTGGTATTACTTCTTTAGTAGGTTTGTTTAGTGAGGCTGGTGTATTAATTTTAGTAGATTTAGGTTTAACAGGAGTGGATCTGGCTAGTGGTTGGTGAGTTTGTTTTGGGATGGTGTTTAGGATGTTGTATGGGTTAGAAGTGTCCGCATCAAAGGAATCAAACAGTCCTGAGGTAACCCACACGGTACACAGTGCCATGATGCATCTTTGTTGCCTAAGGCATAATATACAAGTGTATTCATATGGAGACATGATGCATGGTACCATTCATTGCAGGTGTCACATTGAATGGCTTTCTGTTTCATGGTGCATACTTTTTTGCAGATGTTGCATCTATCTTTAGATCTAGGCCCTGGATTTGACCTTTTACTAGAAGGTAAAAAAACTGTTGAAAGCTGACTAAAACAAAACAGACATTAAAAATACATTTAAAAAAAAAAGACAAAACCTTCATCATACGAATAAAAAAATAAAATATTAAACAAAAAAAGTTTAGAATTTATTTTAGCTCAAACCGGGTATTGAACTTTTGATTTTAACACCGACATCTCTTTGAACAAGGGCAATTTATTTAGTAATTTAAATGGTTAGTTTCATTATATAGACAACTAGATCTAGACTTCTGATTTAGAACTACTATAGATCTAGAATCTAAACGTAATCTTTATTAGACTTACGTAAAAGTGTAAGCAGAGCTTAGATGATATAGCAATAAACTTTAGCTACCTTACAAGTAATAAACAACTCAGTTGTACACTAGCGCTGAAATTTTTACTCCAATTTAAAGCTAAAAAAAATATGTTTTTCCTTTTTGAAAAATGATAACTGTCAAACTAGATTTTTCCCAGCTAGAGCTAGAATTTTTTTTCTCAGCAATATACATCAACTGTTAAATTTATAGGAAAATCGTTAGAGCTGTTTTATGAGATCAGGGTGCAGGTAAAGAAGTATTAAAAAGAAAATGTGAACATAAATCTAGTCAGTCTCATTTAGTCATTCTCATAAAGTCTTGTCAGTCTCATTAAGTCTAGTCATTCTCATAAAGTCTAGTCAGTATCATTAAGTCTAGTCATTCTCATAAAGTCTAGTCTGTCTCATTAAGTCTAGTCATTCTCATAAAGTCTAGTAATTTCACATAAAGTCTAGTCAGTCTTATTAAGTCTAGTCAGTCTCATTAAGTCTAGTCAGTCTCATTAAGTCTGGTCAGTCTCATTAAGTCTGGTCAGTCTCATTAAGTCTGGTCAGTCTCATTAAGTCTGGTCAGTCTCATTAAGTCTAGTCAGTCTCATTAAGTCTACATCGAAGTGACAAAATACATTTCTTTTCTCCCCCCCCCCCCATCAGTTGCTAAGAATGGAAACAGCTGCAGATCTTTTGTCTTTTTTTATTTTAAAATTACTGTTTGTTTCAAATGTTTCGAATGTTCCAACATCCTAGTCAAAGCTTTTTGAAGAACGGCAGATGGCGGCGGGTAGGTTCAAGTCTGGGGACCGTCGAGATGATAGTCTAGAGTGCATACCACATGACCAGGCAGCCATCCTTATGAATAATGATAATCATTTTATTTTTGCTTTGTTGATACTTTTAACTTACATACTTATGAGTCGAAAGTGTTTTATTCGATGAGTTATCCTTTATATTGCTTTTTCTATTTGTTGCTAGTTATGAGAATGTGTTCGTATGGGAGCTGGACACTTCTTCTTCTTGTTCTCATTGTTATGTTGGAGTGTTCAGATGACTAGACCAATATACGAGATAAACTGCGCAGTGGTTTCCAAATCAGGGAACTCTCCATATAGTTTTCGTCTGTTTTGGTGTTTTTGGGCCAGTGTTGTACGATCCTCATAGTAAATAGAGCAGTTTTGAAGGTACATGGAGAGCATTCTTTGGTGACACTCCATATGGACAGATTTCAATGGTTCCAAGTGTGAGCTTCCGGTGCATGTGTTGTCTCATTCTGTTGTGTCCGGTCCTGAGTCGAAAGATAAGACATTGATCTTGTCGGGATAGCTTATAATAGACGTCATCTTTCTTGTGATTTGGATGAGAGCTTGTCCATTTCTCATTTATTTTATTTACTATTAGCTTCTTCATTTCTTCTGGGTAGAGTGCGATGATTAACTGTGTTCTCCCACTATTGGCGAGTGTGTCAGCCTTCTTATTTCCTTCTAGTTGTATATTATTATTTAATAACAGTTGTTGTTTTTTCTGCTGTTGTTGTTGAGCTTTATAAGTGCTGTCCTGAATCAGAGTTTTGCAAGCTTTGGAGTTGTTGTTTTTTCGCAGCGGATAAAAAGACAATCTGACTATGTGGGGTACTTCGATGATTTGCTAGCATGGTAGCAGTTCTAGTGGTTGCCTTTCTGCTCTGTGGCCTCAGCAGAAAGCTCTCCAGTTGCAATGGACTTTTCTAGTTTTTCTCCATCGTGGCCATTTGATGAGTGTTCTAGCTCCTCCGATTGTGGTGGCTTTATGGGATGAGCCATCTGTGTTAACTCTGGTATTGGTAGGATAATGAGTTTGTAGATAACAGTTTACTATTTCCTTGAGATCTTTTGGAATCTAGTCATATTTTTTGGTTATATTTTCAATATGGTCTATTATAATAGGAAGAGAGCTTTCGTCCCGAGGTGTATCTAAATTATGATGTATCGTAGATTCCAGGGTTATTTTTTCAATTTGGTGTTTATTTTTAGGTTTAGAGATTCCTGTATAAAATTAGTTCTTTTGAGACAGATTTTTATGCCAGTTTTGTGGATTTTAGTTTTGAGTGGGTGTCTCTCCAATTTATTGAATTAAGAAAGGATTTTTATTTCTCTTCTTTCATCAAGAGAGATCAGGGCAGCGGTTTCCTCCATAGCTCTTACGGGTGTTGTTTTGATTGCTCATGTCATTATCCTTAGACCAATATTTTGAACCTTGTCTATTTTTCTTAAATTTGGTTTGGGCTGCTGAGACACTGAAATGTGTGTGCCATGTCTTAAACCTATATTTTTATTCACAACATTAAAGACGTGTTCATGTTACGTAGAATTAGTGGATTATTTATAATTTATTTCCCTATTACAATGTACATACCACTAATACAATGTGTATCTCACTATTTCAATATTAGTCTTTTTCTCTATTTCTCTATTACAATGTATATTTCTCTATTACAATGGGTATTTCATTATTACAAAATCTTTTTTCTCTATAACAATGTCTATTTCTCTATTACAAAGTCTATTTCTCTTTTACAAAGTCTATTCCTGTTCCTCTTGGAGTCATGTCTGGCACTATTACGTAATACGCGCCAGACTGGACTACGAGACTTTTTTAAAATCTGAATCCTCTGCTTGATTCCTACTCGCACTCGAGGCGGCAGAAGCGACGAGAAGTAGTAAATAGTGAAGTCTAGGTCTAAGTTTAACTGACTAAACTCTACGTGTGACTCAAGGTATGGCATTTATTTTTTATTCTTTTATCCAACTATTTTGAAGGAATGTCTAACACATCCTTATTATCTTGTATTTTATAACTTTTAACTTTAACAATAATAATAATTTTTATGATCCATATTCATTAGGAAATTTGCCATACAATTTGTGCATTACACATACAAAAACAAAACAAAAAATAACTATAGAAAACCAAAATATACATTCACATCTGACTCACTTATAATTTACACGTGAAATGTTTATATCAGAGAGTTCATTTCTTTTTTGATTATCGATTGCCAGGTGGACATAGGAGTTTTTGTGTTTGTTTGTCTTTGCTATCGGTGTCTTGTTTCACTTAGGAATGTTATTTTCTCAAACAGCTGCCAAAATGGGGTTTGTGTATTGTTGAAAAACTTCCACGATTATAATTTTTTTTTGTTTCTGTACAATAAATTGTAAAACAAAAAACAAAACAATAACCTTAAAGCTAAAGTGTATCTGTAAAAAAAAAAAAAACATTTTTGTATTTTATATTTTGATATGACAAAGAAAAAATCCTAACGTAAATGTGGGCTGGTGGTGAAACGGAAGTTGTTTTGTGGACTCAGCAAGTGTACAGAGTTGGCAACTATAAACTGTGACTTACACTTTCGAAAAATTATTTCTAATTATCCTGTATTTTGAAGGGCACTAATAAGAATACGTCTCGTTTTTCTAATGTGGCTAGAATTTTATAATGAGCTTAAATGTAAAATAAAAACAAATCAGGTTAGTAAAAAATACACAAACAAAAAAAGAATGGGAAAGTGAAAGTGTCCCACGTGACCTTACATTCAAAGTAAACGTATTACATAAGTAATGTCTTAGCTAAAAGCACACATATTGACAATAAATGAAAAGCAGCACCATGGATCAAGTTTTAAAATGAGAGAAAGTTGTGAATTAAATGCGACGAAAATAAGGGACTGCGTCGACCGAGACCTGAACCAGTGACCGATGGTCTAGAGGTTAAGTTCTCTTTGCACTGAGATTCTGCTAGGCTTCTTCTTTCACCCTTGAACTATGCGTGTTGTGGACGGACTGGCTATATGGGCGTTCAATCAAATGTTCTGTGGGACAGCACCTAATGGCCCGGCCGGGGCCACCCACCAAATTAAAACTAAATGATACAAATGAAAAACAAAATACACTTTTGCAAAGCGGACAACTTTAAACAAGAGTAAACATTTAAAATACATTTTCAGAAGACAAAACCTCCCTTATTCAACTTATAATACTATAAAATATTTTTAAAAATTAAAGTAAAAAAAAAATTTGCTCAAACCGGGTATCGATCTCGTGATTTTGGTACCGACAGCGTCTTGAACGAACGATTCTACCAGATAGGCCAGGGGGATTTGTATGAGAAAGCAATTATGTTTGTTTTTTCGCACCTTCATTACACTTATCTGATTTAGAACTTTTTTTTCCCCCAAGATCTAGTCTAGTTCTACATACTTCTAGATCTAGATTCTAGACGAAATCTATATTAAATTGAAGTAAAAATAGAAGCATAGCATAGGTAATCTATCAATAAAATTTATTACTTTATCTCCGTAATTATTTTTTCATGTTCTGAAAGAATTGTTCATTTTCCACATGTGTACTTTCTGCTCTGTTACGATTAAACTTCAATAACATTTTTTTTTGTAATCAGAAAACATTACTTTTGGTATAGAATTATAGGAGAATGCATTTTCTTTTTATATAACACAAATCAAAGTTTATAAAATCAGATATTAATTTAATTTAATGAGGTCAAATCCAAGATGGTATCGTTAATCAGGAGAGAAAGAGTTAAGCAGCTTTAAATTTATTAAACAACTCAGGCTAATTCCTATAACAAGCCTTTAAATCTAGACTTAAAATACGTTTCGCGTAAGTTTTTAAACTTTTGAATCAATAATATCGCGCATTCCGAGATTCTCGAAAGCGATAGTTCATTCATCATGATATTGAATTAAGATCTAAGTCTAGTTCTCAAGCCAAATTTTACATGTATTTATTTTTTACACTGATAAGTTATAACGGAAAACTAGAGATTTCCTCATGTTGCCATCGAGCTAGTAATTCTGTTATCTGCGATTGACATCAACTGATAAATTTCTAGAAAAATCGTTAGAGCCGTTTTTTGAGATCAGTGTTCCAACTTCATGGTTCTTGGTTCCAGATTTCATGAAGTTCTGACGTGATATTGTATCAAATAAGCGCCAGAAGCTTAATTTAGAAATCAAAACAAGGTTATGCAGTTTTTATTTTTCTCTCTTACAGCTTTTTGTGTTTGTTAGTCTACCAGTGCTTGATATCGTCTGCAAACCATGTTTCCAGCTACATACCAGCGGCATAGATTTTAAAACTGCTTTAATGTTGTCTTTGATATTATTGTTATATCCAGTAGTTTTAGCTCGTCGAAGTTGACGTTTGGTGTCTGTTTTTGTCCCCCCCCCTCCCCAGTATTGTAACGTATCCATTCAAAGTGTGACTGTAAAAGAGAGACGAGAGAGTTTAATTTAGAACATTTTGATGTAACGCAGTAAAAAGTTACAAAGATACTTTTTTTTTTGGTGATCCAGATTAAATAGTTAAGCCAGGGCCAATTTGGACACCCAGTCCACCCACTGTTGTGTATAGATATAAATCTACACGGTTGTTGTGATCTGGCTTATTTTTTCACATGAATAGTACAAACTCCAGAATTCTGTGGAATGGCTAATACATGTTCAGACAAAACAAGAAAAACATTTTAATAATATAATTTAAAAACAAACAAACAATACTTCCATCATTAAACTTTTACATATAATAAGATAATTTTAAAAAAAAATTGATTCTATTCGGGTATCGAATCCGTGACACCGTCAGCTGCATGATTTCCTTTTAGTTCAGCTTCCACATTTTCTGAATCGGCCAGCGCGGAAGACATCATGTCAAGATGTACTCTCTATTAGATTTACGTAAAAATACAAGCGTTGTTATAAACTTTAATACAAATGAAGCAGCTTTTAAATTGACTGTGATCGAATAAATCGGCTGACTATGCCATGTTGGTTCTAGACCTAGATAGATTTGTAAGATTAAATTTTTCAAAGAATATCTAATCTTTACTACACTTTTTTAAAGTAACTCTAATTTAGATTACTTCTAGATTCTAGAGCTAGAAGGAGATCTAGATCTAGACTTATCTTATATAATACAGACGTTACTATAAAAAAGAAGATAATTACGTCCTACTCGTCATGCAATTAGTCATGCATGTTAACCAATGACTTCAGTCTGCCAAGTCACTGGTTTTCCTGGCTATCTCAGGCAACCCATTCCATGCTCTAATAGCACTAGGGAAGAAGGAGTAGAGCTTAAGAGTTCTAAATCAGAATTCTAGGTCTATTGTTAGATCTAGATGTCCATATAATGATAATATCAATAAATAATCCCGAAAGTATAAATTCCCGCTGGCTGAATTGATAAATACATACGTTCACGTTTCTGACGGTATTAAAATCACGGGGTTCAATACCTGTTTTGAACCAAATATTATTTTATTTTATTTTATTTTCAGTTGTATAAAGGCACAATCCGGGAAGTCGCATAATGAATTTTTTAATTTTTTTTTATTATTTGTTCTTCTCTTACGAGCTCAATTTTGTTATTAAAAAAATGGAATCATGCTTAAAGAAGATTCCTCTCAAGTCGATTGATGCGAAGTACTCACGCCCAATTAAATGGCTGCTAATGAGTCTAAATTCAAAGCCTTTCCTCTTTCATCTTTCTCAAAGTGAAACGTTCGTTCTTGACTACATACGTATCCCTCCCCCCCCCCCCTTCGTTTGTCTCCAACGTAACTAGGCGTGAATAATGGTCTATTGCAACGATATCATAAGTCTACGACCCTAATGTATAAGACACAACTTTAAAAAAATCGTATCACTTCTTAGGATAAAACTATAAAAAAATTTCAAATGAGTTTGTGTTTTTAAAACTATAGCTAATTATTTATGTGACTTTGACAATTAGAACCTCTGCATAAGGATATGTGAATAGTTTTAAAACAAAATTTTCTGAGATTCTAATCAGCAGAACATGATGACAAAGCGCAATATAGTTTCTAGTATCTTCTGCTCCATTGTAGTGTAAAAAGTAAATTTTAATCTGCTCATTTAATTTAATGCTGAGGAAAACAAAAGAATGTTCCCAAGAACAGTCAGAACAGTCATAATAAAGAAATGATGTAATATTTCAAGAAATCATTTGAACTGTATTGACATCGCCTTCACTAAGTGAGTGTCGTTAGAAGACAATGTGAAGACACTTACTTTGTGTAGAGGTCTGAATGAAGTGCATTGTATTAATTCAACAGTCTCAACATTTCCAGAAGTTTGTCTTTTTATGAAAATGGCCATATAAAAAGAGCTTACAAACTGTGACAATGAACTGAACAATGAAACAATAACTTGAACGAATATATTTGTAAAAAGAACTCGCCGTTTCGTGTTTTTAAATGTTTTAACTTTATTTATTGAATTGAAAAATTCTTGTCTTTGTTTGTTACCTGGCTGCAAAGTTTTTTCTGTCTAAACATTTTAAACAAAAGCAGAATACTGAAAGAATCTCTCTGTCCTTACAGAAATAGTTTTTATTGTCTCATATAATGTAAGCCTGAAAAAGAAAATTTACTGTTAGAACATTGCGTTGAAAAGAAAAAAGGCAAGAAAAACAATCGTCCTGTTACGTCACATAAACTGACCAATCAGAGGACAAATATGTTATTAAAAATCCCACAATTAAAAATCCCAGTGTTCACCGAGATTTGAACCCTGGAACCATTGGTTCGGAAATCAAGCGATTTACCACATCCCCTTTATTGTGATCTGTTCATGGAAATTTTTAAAAAATCAATATTTCTGGAACTCTTTTTATGGGTTCTGCCATGTATTTGACGATGTAATTACATTACGTGACTAAGGGCCACATTTACAGTTACACATAACATGAAAGCCTTGATCCATGACCTTACAGTACTAAATGTTTTAAAGGTGACATTCTACAACATTAAGAACACTTTCCGATGTCTCGTGAATACACCATTCATACTGCAAGAGCCAAGCTGCCCGTTGCTATGGACACCAATGAATCGATAGCATCCATGTTTCTCTTGTCGACCACTAACATGTTCAGAGTACTTCCTCTTGTCAATCCGAAAGTGCGTAAGAAAAGAGACAAACTCTCCAGTTCAAATGTTGTCAGAGACTGCAGACCAAAGTGTAACTTGGTTAGATTTAAAAAAAAAAAAAAGTTCCAATATTTTGTAGAGGATCATTTTAAATGGGTCATATAAAAACATTAACTATTGGGTGATATTTATACAAGAAGGCTATTACATAAATAGCAAGATTTTTGCTGAATCCGGGCTCTAGTGTAAACAGAATACGGAATTTATAGGCGAAGTATTTTTAACAAACCATGTAATAATGTTTCAGCATTTTTTCTTTTAATCCTTTTCCATCTCTACGTTTTTCTCTAGTTTCATTATAGAGATGGTCGATAGAAACGACTGATATCTCGTCTCATCGTAGCAATTATACATAAAACACTGAACCATAATCTTCAAATACAAAAACAAAATTTAATAAAATACTCTGAAAGACACAAAAATAAAGGCACATTCCTCGTCCCATATGCTAGGACAAATTTGTACAAATACTCCTTCTTCCCTAGTGCTATTAGAGCATGGAATGGGTTGCCTGAGCTAGCCAGGAAGACCAGTGACTTGGCAGAATTTAAATCATTGGTTAATATGCATGACTAAATGCATGACGCGTAGGACGTAATCATCTTCTTTTTTGGAAATAACGTCTGTATTAGAAGACATTAATGGAAATGAATATTTATGTACATGTACCACATGCAAGGCATGACTAGATTGATGTAGGGATATGCGTAGGACGCAATCATTTTCTTTTTTGAAGTAACTTCTGTATTTTATAAGATAAGAAGATAAGACATCATAAAGCAAAGATGACTGTTGGGTTGTAGGCTTTTGGGACTGTTGTCTCGACGGTCAAGTTATGCTAGCTAATGTTTCATGCCAATCATAAGAAGGTTTGGTCAATGATGTCGTGATCGTAATGTCTTCTGTTGGTAGCCTTAAAATTTGACGTTAAGCGTTTGTAGCCTTCCTGCCAACTCTTTAACATGTCTAGAGATAACTCATAGATAAATATATACTGTAGAATGTTGGAGAGTGATAAATACAAGTGTACATAGCTACTGCGGTATTTCTTGAGTACAAAAAAGAAAAAAAGAAGCGTAGATAACCAAATGTGTATACATGTGATTATGTGCAGTTCTAGCAGAGATCAAAAACAAACAAACAACGTATTTCTAAAATCTTTGATTTGAAAGACACTGTAATTTTAATCAATCATTAGACAAATATTAGGTTTCATTAATGTTTCATTTATTTTTTATTTAGTAATTTCAAAACTTGTACTGATTATCCTCTTTTTTAAAAATATTATTTTTTACTTTATTATTTTCTCCTTCATCTATCTTGAGGTATTTAATTGCTAAAATAATATGAATATGATTTCGACATGTGTTTTTAAAATCCCCAGGATGGCCTATTTTATTTTTTTGTCAGATTGCAATAAGAATATTTTCTAATGATGTAATAATCTAATGGGTAACGAATTAGGCCTAAGCATGTAGATGTAGCTGTGTTTCTGTTTGTTGGTATGTTTATTTTTATAAATTATTTTGTAGGTTTTGTCTCTTTTTGTTGTCAAGTATTTTATAAAGCTGCACATTTTTTTGAAGCTGCTAAAACCAAGAATTTCATGCAAAATTGGATGGAAATTTTTTCTTCACTTTTTTGAACTTGTAGAAAGCCTTATCCGTCTCGCATTAACCACGCGCTAGTTCCTCGGATCACGTGATCTCATTAGGAAACGATAGAGTACTCGCTGCACTCAGCAGTGATACCATAACATTGAAATTATTGGAGAACTATGGCCATCATGATGTGAAATTAGAAGACGTCAATCATGATGTGACATTAGCAGACGTCAGAATAATAGCTGCATTTAGCAGTGGCATCATAACATTAAACTTAGTGGAGAAAGATGGACATCATGTGACATTAGCAGACGTCAGTCATGATGTGACTTTAGCACAGCGGTTCTCAAAATGTGGTACGCCGACTAAAGGGGTCGACGAGATGACTGTAGGGGGTCCAAAAAGAGAAGAAAATAAATTGTAAACTAAAAAAAAATATTATTATCAGAACTGCGATAGAAATTATATTTTGCTCATGAATATCAAATTTATTTATTTTACAATCTAATCACCTTGTTCTTTCAATTTCCTTGCTTTATCACGCCATTAAAAGAACCGACGACCCACGACACACAGACATCAGTCTGGTTATTAATAGTGCACATTTTATGATTCATTTTTAGCGACCCCCGAAAGGGGAATAGACGCTATTAGTTTTGTGTGGTCTGTCCGTCCGTCCATCCATCCGTCGGTCCCGTTTAGATTTTGTAAACTATAAAAGATATAAAAAAAATTCGGCATCATAGTATTTTAGACCTTTCAAAGTTCTGATGCAAAGGCTATTTTTTTTTCTGAAAGCGAAATTTTATTTTTACAATCAACTATGCAAGCAGTTTTTTCATAAAAATACACCATTTTAACAACTATTCACTATTAAAAGTAACAAACAGGGAGGCTATTTAGTGAGATAAATACACACCATATTTTTAACACATTTATGCAAACGGTTTTAGATTTTTTGTCATAAAATTTTTTTTTTTACAAATGTGTTGTTAAGTTAGAGTATATCTTGTCATACTAACTACTACATTTAAAAACAAAAATGCCGACTTTTTTTAAAAGAGAAAAAAATCTATTTAATATACATAAAAGTGGAATATAATTTAAACCAATTAATCACAATTAATAAGCAGCTTATCCCCTTTACGCGTATACTACCCGCGACAGTGTACACTAAATAGAAGGATTTGTAAACGTTGTGAAAATCAAACAGCAGAAATTGTTACATAGAAAAATATTTAAATCCTAGAAAGTTAAAATGTAAATAGTTCAGATTTTGTTTAGAATAATTGTCCCGGGTACGCTATTCTACTTCAACGTGGCACTTGGGTAGAAACGATCATTTCAGGAAGTGATAAGGCTAAATGAATAGCAAAACAAAACTCCTGTGGGAGTGTCCAGGGGAATGCGAGAGCTTTCCCATTGCACGGTGCGGACTTAAAAGAGAGCTTCCACGTCCCTTTCGATAATCCGTTCCTCAATGGACCGTTACACTAATGGCGAGTCCTGCACGGCTAGCTTGGTACAACATAGGAAAATGGCGGAACTTTCCGGTGTACTCGACCTTCGGCCATGCATTCCAGTCCGTGCGCCCGGAGTGCCAGATATATCGGAAATAGCAATGCTTTACATAGGTATTGACTTGGATCTCTTCGAGACAGAACGGTTGTTAAGCAGGCTTACAAACCTAGAGCTCGAAAAGCCTTTGGCTCAGCTCTTTTGACAATCAAACGGTTTAGAATAATTGTAATAAAAAATACATGAATGTCCGTTTCAAAACAAATTGGTACATATAGAAATATTTATATCTTAGAAAATTAAAATTTAAAACAGTTCAAATTTTTTTAGAATAATTGTAATAAAAATACATGAGTGTCGGTTTTAAATTTAAAAAAAAATTGTGTAAGATTTAATAAAGTTAAAAAAAAGAGAGAATGTGAGAAGATAGCGCCTGAGGACAATAGGATTTGAACCTGTAGATGAGTGTAACGGCGACAGTCGACTATACAGCCGAAACCAGTCAATTGTCACTAAGTAACCTCTTGACCAGGCTTCTCACGTTGGTAAATATTTTTTTAAAGATTATTTTTCTAGCTTAAAAAAAAATATCGAACTATAGGTTAACTCCAAAATGCAGCAATTGTTACATTTTTTAAATTATTACAATCCTGGTAAGTGCAAGTTTTAAATAGTACAGGTTTTCTTTAAAATAATTAGTAATGAAAAATACTTGACTGTTCTTATCAATATTTTCAATATAAAATTATTATAAAAACAGATACAAGTCAAACCTGAGTTTCCATATACCGAATGAAAGCGTGTTTAAAATTGCCAATTTTAATTTTAAGATGATAAATATTTTGAAAAATGATAACTGTCAAACCAAATTTTTCACTGTGTGGCCAGTTAGTTGTAAATATAAGTACCAAAGATGTACACAAATTTCTAGGAATATCTTTAGATATTGGTAAACCAAATAATAGTGTCCGATATCCAGCCAGTGTAGAGCCTACTTTTTGAACCCACGAAGGATTCGCAGGGTAATAGGAGGAAATGCCATGTTGGACTGTTTCATTAAGCTGCAGGTTTAGTACCATTCATGCTCTGTCAATTATTTTACCAAACCTGCAGAGTAGGAGTGGTAATGTTTCAGATTTAGACTCATTATAAAGCTCCGCTACACGGAAACACTAGTGAGATTCTATGATTCTTTCATGAGGAGCGGTATTTACAACTCAAATAGAGATTGGTACGTGAGTGGCAATAGATAATTGGATTGAGTAATCGGGCCGATGTAAAAATTTTCGATACAAAATATGGTTTTGTTTGTTTGTATTTATTGACATAAAAACATTGACAAGCAAAAGATTCTCCGTAACATACGTTACGCAAAGTATGACTGCTTACTGAACGTAAATATGTGTTTAGTACTTTTAGAAAATGGATATCGTTTCTGCACTTTATCACTTAAAAGAAAGGTTTTTTTGCCCTTTAGGTAGTAACGCAAGAGTTGTCCCCCTTCCATTTACCTAGGGTGATTAACTTTTGTGGATACTTCCCCTTTCATTATTATTCTTATTTATTATTTCTCATATGTCTTGATAATAAAGATCACACAACTATTTTGAAAGTGTTCGCAAACATTGTACACAAATAGTTATATTTTCTCTACCCATAAGAATTTGTAAGCTAAAAAGAGGAATTTTAATAAGACGTTAAAATAAAATAAAAATAAAATGTCCGTGAATGTTGTTTTTTTTTATTATCCAAGTTTTAACTGAATGCTATTTAATTTTTTATACTAATTATAAATAGTACCTTTTTTTAATTCTTAGCAATGAAAATTAATTGAGTTCACTTATTAGTATTTTAAATGTAAAAACTTCTTAAAAATTGTTAAAATTAAAAAAAAAAAAGAGTTTGTGAGAAGATTGCGAAATAGGATATCAGGATTTGAACATGTAGATAAATGTAACCGCGACCATCGACTATACAGCCGAAATCAGTCAAGTGTCACGAAGTAACATCTTGACCAGGTTTCTCACGTCTGTCAAACATTTTTTTAAAAGATTATATCTCTAGTTCACTACAAAAAAAAAATACTAACTTCGTATATCCTAGAAAATTAAAATTTAAAACAGTTCAAATTTTTTTAGAATAATTGTAATAAAAATACATGAGTGTCGGTTTCAAATTTTAAAAAAAATTGTTTAAAATTTAATAAACTAAAAAAAAAGAGAATATGAGAAGGTAGCGCCAGAGGATTTGAACCTGTAGATGAATGTAACGGCGATTATCGACTATACACCGAAATCGATCAATTTTGTTTTCTTGAGACTAAGAGATTGAATAAGAGATTAACATATTACTAAACAATTAGATCAATTAGATAATCACTATATGACATCATTTAGACCATGTAAACATCTAAATCCACCTTCACTTTCACCTATCCCTTGTTCTGCTGGACAGTTGGGGCGTCACACCAGATCTGTCAACCTTCTTTCTCCATTCTTCTCTGTCAATTGCCTTTGAATGAATTTCATTCTGATATTCTTACTGAAAATATTTAAACCTGCCTTTTTACCTGCCTGGGTGGACCACTTCGGGGGCCAATTTTGAGTTTGTGTTTCCAAACTTAACAATAAATTTGTTAAAAAAAAAAATTATTGACAAAAAATCTGAAACCGTTTGCATAAATGTGTTAAAAATATGGTGAATAGTTATCTCCCCAACTAAATAGCCTCCCGTTTTTTGTTATAATTATTAGTGAATAATTGTAAAAATGGTGTATTTTTATGAAAATACTGCTTGCTTAGCTGATTGTAAAAATAAAATTTTGCTTTCAGAAAAGAAAAAAGTAGTCGTTGCATCAGAACTTGTAAAACTTCCAACTACCATGACATCGGATTTTCAATATCTTCTATAGTTTACGAGATCTAAACGGGACGGACGGACGGGCACATAGACCACAACTAGTAGCATTCATTCCCATTTTGGGGGCCGCTAATAATACATAAAAAAACACAAAAGATTAAATTAGTTTATATTAATGGACAGAATCGCAAAATTAATGCCATATCTCTCAATACTGCAAGATTATCTAAATCCCTTTATATATATATATATATATATATATATATATAACACAATTCATTACCACTAATTATATTATGTAAAGAAGGCAATCTTGAATAGTGACAGTTGGTACCCATTTTTTTTGTTTACTTTGTTTTATATGTTTTGGATGTTTCTTTAGAATCTAAATTTTCTCTCAGGCGGCGGGTAATGACATCGGGTAGGGTTTGTACCCGGGACCCTCGAGACAACATACCAGAGCGCGTGCCTCTCGACCAGGCAGCCAGCCAGTTCATTAATCTTACTTCTTAGGTCTAATCAACATTATTTTGTTCTTCTAAATTGTAAGTAGGGAAGTCTTTATTAGATTTATTAATAGACCTCATTTACCAATCGTAAACAAACAACATTTAGCCGAGTGGTTCTCTATCTCTTCTATACAAATTATGTAATACACACAGGCTGTCACGTGACTTTTTTTTTTCTTTGTTTTATCAGTATTATCCCGTGGCTAAATGTTGTTTGTTTACGATTGGTGAATGAGGTTTATTAGAGTGCACATGTGGAGTGTGTATGCCTGGTTCTGATGTAACCGTGAGCTAAATTTTAGCATATAAATTTAACTCTTGTCCGCTGATTATGTTCTGATGTGGAGACGACTAAGTACATCCAGTTCAAGTAATAAAAAGGGTACTGAAATATTAAGCGAAAGTACAAGCTGGAGTCAAGTGACGGAGGATACCAGCTCCAGTCGCCTCAGCGTGGCGCCTCCGTGTGAACGTCCGCTCGGGGAAGCGGAAAGGCTAAGAACTAGAGCTAACAGGGTCTCCATTGGGCTACCACAGTTATATTAATGACATTGTTGTATCATATCACTTCTCCCGACTCCGGCCTCGCATGGGTCAGGGGAACCTGTTGCGTTGGCTTAATGTACCCATGACCAAACGAATGTGATTATATGATAATATATTTGTTGGGGGACCTCCAGACAGGAGGGTCGGTAAAGAGCTAACGCCTCATCCTGGCCACGGGATAAAATACTTTCCCGGGTCAGAAGGTTCTTAAAAGGGATTCGTTTGACCTCGAACCTTATGGACATCACAACGAGGTGGTCGAGTGGCAGACGTGTAGTAAAAGTGAGTTGTAGTTCGTTGAAGTTGTTCAATACCTATTTCATATTGTGTTTCTGCCTACATTTACACTGAAGTTAAAAGCTGTATGTATTTGTTAACACAAACTAAAGCTCATTCCGCATTAAGAATACCATGCATCTACAACGTTGTAGTTGCACTAGTAATTAAGAGATACACACTGACAGTCAGGGCCGGTCTTAACAATAGCGGGGCACTATGCGAAACGGATTTCGCAGGGCCTTCTCTGGGTAGGGATAAGGATAAGTTCAAAATTTAGATTTTGTATACGAAAATGCATTAGTCTTTGCAATAAATTTTCATTATAGTAATAAATTAAAAATTAATTATATTAATTAGAAGTTTTCCTGTGATTTTTCAGATTTCCATGACTTTTTCGTGTATTTTTTGCAATTTCAGGAGATTTCTAGGAGGCCATCGAAACCCTGTAATTATATATATAAGATTAAATTTAATAGTTTACACCTAGAATTAGAGAGGGGCCTATGAAAGTGCGGGGCCCACTTCGGTCGCATAGGTTGCAGTGGCTTAAGGCCGGCCTGCTGACAGTGTACTTACAAAACGTTCAGAATCGTTCCTCTCGGATTTGTTCAGTGCCGTATTCAATTTGAAGTCAAGAGGTTATGTTTGAGGACGTGAAATGTTAGTCAATCAAAGAGACATATCTACTAGACTTTTATCATTACTATTAATGACATTGTTAAATAGCTTCGAACATGATTCTAAAAGTGTCCCCAGATGACACTTGTGTAGTGAATTAAAGATATCATGTGATCCACAAGGGTATTCAACTGTAATAAGTCGCTAAATGTTTTAGGAAAATTTCGTTTTAAAATTTTTTGTCCTAATGTAAAAACTTTTTTTTTCTGCTTTAGTTTATTAAAGGAAATCATCTTCATTAATATTTATAAAAGGAGAAGGTTTCTGTGCTGCCTTTTCCAAACAATTTTCTACAAAAAATATGAATCTGACTTAAACTATGATAGAAGGCCGACTTATTGGTCATTTCCCTATATCCAAGTTCTTATAGATCATAAGGAAACTTTTATAGTCTATAGTTTGTTTAATTAAATTAGCGACTGACCTAATTCTGTATAAAATTCCCATTCACTTTAGATTAGTAGCCCTACTAAGAATATTCGGTTAACTAATTGTTGCTTTTTATTCAGGTATATATATATATACATATATATATATATATATATATATATATATATATATATATATATATATATATATATATATATATACATTGATGTTTAGAACCTCCACGATAGAAGGCCGACTTGTTAGCCATTTCCCTATCCAAGTACTTCTAAAACAGAAGTTTTTATAGTTTAAAATAATTAGCGACTGACCTAATTCTCTACAAAAGATTTATTTCCCTTTAGGTTAGTAGCCCTACTGGCTCATTAAAAAAATTATTAATTACCAATACTCATTTAACTAATTGTTTGTGTTTTTTTTTTAAATTTTTATTGATTCATGAATGGTCATCGACAATGATAAAGTGTACAAAGTTTCAACTTGATCCGAGAGTAAGAACTAAGAGAAATGACGTGTACCAGATCTCCCCCTAACAGACAGAGTTGATACAAGCGTTTGTGAAAATTGAGAGACAAGACGCACGCAGTAATTATTAGGTTCAAAGGTTGTCTCTAAATGAATTTGTTTGAAATCAGAATGACCAATGAAGTCTGATCTTCCTCTTGTAATTAAATGTCTTTATGTCCTATGATTTCGAATATGAAATGTACCAATCGAGCTTTCAGTACTTCCTGTAATCAATATACTCTATGGGTTGTTATTACGCTGTTTACGATATCTAGGTCAACTTTAGATCTCTTTGTTTTTCTGTTTCAGCTTGACTCATTGATTCTTTCCTTTCAACCGTTTGATTGTCGTCTGAGCTGAGCCGAAGGCTCTTCGAGCTCAAAGTTTGAAAAAAAAACTGTTAGGTCGTCCAGCCTGAACAGTAAAAAAAAACAAACCTGTGTGAACACACAGTTCTGTTTGAGAGCGACCCGAGTCAATGCCTATGAAAGCATTGCTGTTTCCAATGCCTTAGGCCCCGACTCATGGCCGAAGGCCGAGGACACCAGGAGCCCCCGTCATTTTCCTTCACTATACCAAGCTAACCGTAAGGGACTCGCCATTTATGTAACGGTCCTTTGAGGAACGGCGCATGGATGTGTGACAGTTTTGTGGGGACTTTCTTACAACCCCGCCCGTGCAAGGGGTTGACTCTCGTCTACCCGTGGGCATCCCCACGGGGGTTATGTTTTGCCATTCGTTTCGCCTAACTACCCCCTCAAGTAGCCGTTTCCACCAGGTGCCACGATGAGGCAGAACAGCTCCTCCGTGCTGTCTAGTACAGAAACTATATTTACTCTTCAGAACGCTTACACAGAAACACTGGTTTGTTTCCCTTCTTGATTTTCATTGAAAATTAAACATATTAATAAAGTATCTTGGCTTTGTCAGTTTAGCAAAAAGGAAAAAACAAGTTTTAAATAGTTTTATTTGTTATCTGCATCCGTAGTAACTGGTTACTTTATGAAATGGACATTTTCTCAGAGATTAAACTATGACATTCTATTCGGCTGCACTTAGTGACACACTTTGAAATTTACACTCCGACTAATTTCTTTGACTTTAGAGACTTACTTTTACAAACATTTATTACTTCAAAAAGCGAATTCGAAAATAATCTGTGTCATTACTTTGTTACTTTGTAATTTTTAGTTCTGACCGGTGCTTTAGCATGGCCGACATTAACAAAACATCTCCAAGTGACCCAGTCGCTGAGAGCCTAGCAGCATTTCAAGAGACATTAGATCAAGTCTTTCTGTTGATAATGGGCAACATGGTTCTGCGTGAGTACTGCTGTAGCATATTTAGAAAGAGTCTACTCATTCATAAAAGTTAAATATAGAGTTGATACGAATAGAATTGACTTGGTTTAGTTGTACAATCTGGTTTTGAATCATACAAATTAAAAACTTTAAGTTTTACAATTTAAATGTTATAAATAGAGAACTTTTATCAAAAGAATATGCGTATTTTGTTTATAGATTTTTTTTATTGCATGTCACCAGTAAACTATTCAATTAACACTGTTTCCTTGTCTTTTTGTGACTCTACCTCCGTAGTGATGCAGTGCGGCTTCGCCTTCCTAGAAGCAGGCAGCGTCCGAAGTAAGAACACAAGTAACATTTTGATCAAGAATTTGTTGGACTCGTGTAAGTACTCAATGAACTATTAAATCAAAGTAATGGTCACCAATGAAAACCAATGGCTTAAGAGACAAGTGTTATATAGTCGACCGAAACTACTTTCCCATTTATAGACTCAGTGTTATAGTGTGTGTCTGTATGTATGTGCGTGCGTGTGTGTAATGTCTAATGTAAAACACGTACTTTGAATATGATAAAAGGAAATAGAGGTGCATGTAAGTGATGAATACTGATAAAAACTAGAATTGAGTCCGGCAATATGTTGAAAATCTTTTAACTTTTAGTGTTTCCATTGGTGTTGTGTATATCTCAATGTTGAAATTGCAAGCCAACAAATAGTCCTTAATTATTTCCAGTGTTCTTAGATCATAAAAGAAAATATCAAGTTTTAATTTAAATGTGTGTCATACATGTCAAGTTAAAAAATAACATACAACGTGTAGTTAGAGATTAATTGTTTGTAGCTCTATCTCTACACGAGTCTACTTAGCGCCTTGTTATACCTTATTAAAAGCAGTGTTACTGAGAATAAAATTCTACTCCATATGTTTCACATGGCAGTCATCTCAGGCATCGCCTACTGGACCATCGGTTATGCTCTGGCATTCGGGAAGGGGAACAGTTTCATTGGTTGGCATCACTTCGCGACCTCAGAGCTGCCGGACAGCAAGCTGGCCGTGTTCTTCTTTGAGTTTGTCTTCGCTGCCACCTCTGCATCTATCGTGTCAGGAGCTGTGGCTGAAAGGTGTGAGTTTGTCGCCTACGTCATATACAGTTCTATTCTTACAGGTAAAAACCAACGCACAAATATTTGAATGTAACTAAACAAAACAAAATATATATATATTTAATTAAAGTATTTGGGATACATATGAGCCTATGCTTTATGAGACCAAAAAAAAATGTTTTTAAAAATGAATGAGTGAACTTTGAGAATTGTTTCATATTAGACTTTCTGAGTTCTGCATTTTGTTTACTTCCGGCTCCAATTATAATAATAATTAGTATTAGACAACACAAGTGTATTTCTAATGTATTTTTAACATGTATAAATCTGATGGCAAACATTGTATCCTTGACAAATTGGGTGACAAGACATTTTTTTTTAAAGTGAAATTATGAGAATTAATAATCTTTAGAATAATACACATTTATAAACAAATGTAAGCTGTTCAATTTATTTCCTATTTCTGTTACACAAATAGTATTTAATTTGTTTTGTGTTTACTCTCGTTCAGGTTTTATCTACCCTGTGGTCACTCACTGGGCGTGGACAGATGAAGGGTGGCTAGGTCAAGGAATGATTTATGAGATCAATGGGGTCAATGAGACAGTACGTTTTCATGTAAGTGAAAGACCAGTAAGGTCAGTGAAACAATAAGTTAACTTTTAACATGTCAGTCTGTGGGTCTTAAAGTTACATGTAATGAGGAAAACAAATTATCTCGGAATGTGAAATAACCGGCGATAAGGTCTATGAAATGAGGCAAGGTCTATGAGATGAAACAAGGTCTATGAGATGATGTAAGGTCTATGAGATGATGTAAGGTCTATGAGATGGAACAACGTTTATGAGATGATGTAAGGTCTATGAGATGAGGCAAGGTCTAGGGGATGATGTAAGGTCTATGAGATGAGACAAGGTCTATGAGATGAGACAAGGTCTATTAGATGAGGCAAGGTCTATGCGATGAGGCAAGGTCTATGAGATGAGGCAAGGTCTATGAGATGAGGTAAGGTCTATGAGATGAGACAAGGTCTATGAGATGCTGCCAGGTCTATGAGATGAGGTAAGGTCTATGAGATGATGCCAGGTCTATGAGATGAGGTAAGGTCTATCAGATGAGACAAGGTCTATGAGATGAGACAAGGTCTATGAGATGACTGAGACAAGTCTGTAAGCTAGTATAGAATGTTACCTTGGTCTCGAATAATTTAATTAGGGGGTGGGGAGTAGGCTGTTTAAAATTGCTGAAGATGGATTCCAATTATTTTTTTTTTAATTTGGACATTACAATAATTTAACTTAATGTTTTACAGCAACTAGATCTAACAGCAGTCTACTTAACATGACAATCACCTCCTGGTATGGTAATGCTTTACTGGCACAAAAACATAGACTAAATTGACTAATTTATAAAAAGCATCGTATATAACTCCAACACAGCTACCATCTTTTGAAGAACATTTTCATGAAAGATGTCATTCCAAAACACACACGATCTTTAAAAGTCGACTTGCACCATTAATTCACTGGTCCATCAGATCTGGACGAAGTGGCCGCTTCTCTTTATTAGGACTAAACAGGAAGATTTAAAAACTCCTTTATCTTACTTTCATTTGAGCGTTACAAGGTCATCTGTCTTCACAGGAGAAGCCTAATTCAAATAAAGCACTGTATTTGTGTGTCTGTGGCTTTTTACGTCTGGAGAGAAGATCTTTTCCCTTTGCTACTTCTTGTGAGACTAAAGAGGCCAATCCTTGATACACAGCTGCGATCGCAGGTTGGGCATATATAATCACCAGGCGCCGTTGCATTTTCACCCTTCTTTCTGCTTCTGTTGTGTATGACATCTGCAATCTTTGACCCTTCCTTTATGCTCTCTCTCCATGAGGATCTGTCCAGTGCCACCTCTTCCCAGTTGCCAGTGTCGATTTTGAAGAGCTTCATGTCGCGTTTGCATAGATCCGTATAACGTAAAAGTGGGCGACCAGAGGCTCTCCTGCCTTCTATTAGATCGCCATACAGGATGTCCTGTGGAAGTCGACCTACTGGCATTCTACGAACGTGGCCAAGCCAGCCAAGGCGTCTGCTGCTGATAACAGAGCGGATGTCCTGGCACCCTGCTCTTTGTAGCACCTCATTGGTTATCTTATCTTGCCACCTTATTTTAAAGATCCGCCTTAGGCATCGGAGGTGGAAGACATTCAGCTTTTTGTCCTGCCATGAGTAGGTTGACCATGTTTCACTTCCGTACAGCAAGGTGCTCAACACACAGGTCCGGTAGACTAGGGCTTTAGTAGTGCTAGTCAGCAATATGTTGTCCCAGACTCTTTTCTGCAACCGTGACATGGTGGCCATTGCCTTGGCTATCCTGTTGTTTATGTCTTTATCCAGTAGAGTGTTGTTGGATATGATGGTGCCAAGGTAACAAAAGTGATCAACAATTTCTAGTGGTTGGCCATTAATGCTTACTTGAGGTGCAGTGTTTGTGTTTTGGACAAGTATCTTAGTCTTGCTTTGACTGATGTTTAAGCCGAACTTCTGGCAAGCAGCAGATAGTTTGTCAACCAGGGACTGTAGCTGAATATCAGAATCAGCCACAATAGCTGCATCATCAGCGTACAGGAGTTCCCTGACGAGTAGCTTCCTAACCTTGATACATTAAATAGTTTTCCAGAGGATCTTGTATGGAGAAACACACCTTCGTTTAAATTTGTGTATGTATGTATGTATGTATATATATATATATTATATATATGTTAAAAAATATACATATACATATTTGTCGTTAGTATTTGCATCTTTATTGTTATTGTTATAGTAGTAATGCTGTGGTGGACAATTGTAGTCAAAGTAATTTTGCATTAGTTTGGACCAATAAAATTATCTTATCTTATCCTATCTTTAGTGTGTCTATGTTTTTTCTTAAATGTTCAATAACCAGACAAGGTTTAAAGACATTGTAGTAGATACGGTATACACCGACTTGAATATTTACTTTCATTCTGCAATGTACTTTGTCCATGGGTCATCCCCATTTGGAAATTGTCGTGTAGAGTTGCGCATCGCACTTGGAACCCTAAGGCCAGCAAAAACGAACAAGAGCTTCCTTTCACTGACCAGAATAAACGGTGTACACTTCGTATATCTGGCGTGGGGGGGGGGGGGGGGATGTCAGGCTCGGTCAGACATCGCCATTTAAGCATTATAAAAGATTTTTCTATGTCCTCTTTCTAACTTCATCCTATACAATGAAAATTAGCTTTGATTTCTTTAATGATAATAATTATCAAGTGAATTAAGTCATTTATATTTTGTTCTACGTGTTTGTTTTTTATGTTCTTATCGATCAATTCTTACCCTACTTGTAGGATTTCGCTGGCAGTGGAGTAGTCCATGTAGTAGGGGGTACAGCCTCGTTCTTCGCTGCTCTTTTTCTCGGACCTAGAATCGGACGATTCCATAAGGAGACTGGGACAGCGATTAATATCAGAGGGCATTCTGTACCAGTAAGTGGATTTACTCTGTGATCGACACTTAGAAGTGAAGCGAAGTCAATACAATTGGAAGAACTGATAATATGACGGCTAAAAAAAAATTTTTTTAAAAATGTAAAAAAAATAAATAAAATACATTACCGTACACGTGACAACCATTGTATCTCTTGTTGACCTACTTGTCATTTAACAACTAAATTCATTGCATTAGAACGAATGTATAGAGATGAAGAGATGTATAGAGTGTATTTATGAGTTAAATTAATAGAAAAACTGAAGTTAAAAAACACCGTATACTAAGTAGTCCGTAACTAGACATTATGACTCTCACTGCACTCAACATATAATGCAATTATTTCTTCAATTTGTGTAAAAAATGTAGATTTCTAAACTGGTTTCGCCCTAGTTAAATCAAGCGAAAAAAATATTTTTGTTTCAAAACTACAAAAGAAATGCAACAAACAACCAAAAATTCAATCAAATCCTTTTTCCATAATATATTTTACGAAATAATTTCTGTTGTCATATAAAAAGGTCAAAATCTTAAATTTTTTTAAAATTACATTTGTGGCGGCTTGAAATATTTACAGACTATGTCAGACATTTGTAACTCCAGCCATCCAAGAATATTTTTTAAACCAATCATTATTTTGTTTTTTCTATAGCTGGCAGCATTGGGCGGCTTTATTTTGATCTTTGGTTTCCTGGCTTTTAACGGTGGCTCCAATATGACAGTCTCTAAACCTGGTGACGGTGCGGTCATCAGTCTGACAGTGGTCAACTCAGTGCTCTCCGGCACTACTGCCGCATTCACGACGCTGGCCATTCACAAGTACGTATGGACGTTTACTTCTCATGGTCGTTTATAGTTTGAATGAAAGCTGCGGCTTGTATTTTATAAGCTGTAAAGATGGCTGGCCATAGGCCAAGGCCAACTAGGCAGCAGTCTAGGGCCTCCGATTGGTGGGGGACTAGCACAAAACTCTAGGAAAACGTTTCATTTCGTGAAAACATTGTGAAACATGGTTCAAATCTCCAGCATAGCAGAACTCTATGGTTCAATGTTTACTAGCCATACACTGTCTCTACTAAATTCGAGGTTTATTAATGAAGTGTTAGACTACATACGTTTGAAAACCATTGTTTCTACCTTTTGGTGAAATGATAAAACGTTATCTCTAGCCTGGGGATCATCAATTCGTACTATCGGTGCTCTGTGAATTTATTTGTTAATTTAGGTAGAAATTAGATTTAGATACATGAACGTTTTCAATTCCTTGCGTATTTTTTGGCTTTTTCTTTGGTTTATTTTTTTTTTCATTCGGGTCCACCCTATTCACTTCATCTAGGGCAGTGATTCCCAAAGTGGTCTATATAGACCCCCAGGGGTCTACGAAGACTTCCAAGGGGTCTACGAAAGGGAAAAATAAATTGGGGGTCTACAAGATGTCCATGGGGGGTCTACGATAATGGATTTAATTTAAGCAGGTCATGACTTTAATTTTTACATCCCATGAATGTAATTCTTTCATTCACTACTAGAGGTCTGAAAGGGGACACTTTACCTCGTAGTTTTACTTTCGTTAACCCTGTCAATATTTATCCTGCTAGTCAAATGAAAAATTGTATTTAATTCAAATAAATAGTTGAATAGCTTATTTTTATCTAAATGTAACTAATGTTTAACAAAGAAATGTAGATTGTACAGTGTTGCCTATTTTAAAATTGAGATTCATTCCTTCCTTTTCGAACAAGCGTTGCCTAAGTGCCTTTATTTCCTATGACGATATGTAATCAATTACCTGGAGGTTCATTTGAGACAATACCACAATTACAAAATAGATACAGATTTGAAAAATTTTCAAAAACCCAAAATAAAGTTCAGAATAGACCTACACAATGTGTCTTCGACGTCATAAAGAGAAGATGATGGTTTGTAAGCGCCTAACAATATCTCTTTACTTAAATACGGAAAACACTACAGATAAAACATTAATTTTACCAGCCGTTGTAGTTTTAATAACTGTTTTATACAAACCTACATATGAAACTATTAAAAGAATTTCTTGAAGCAACAATACCGTTTAATAGCACATCGATGGCATATTTGTCAAATTTAAAACTTCTTATGTAATTCCTATTCCTACAAAGTAATATATGGATTGGCGGCGTCAAAGGTTCTGACAGGGTGTAGCGCTGTGTGCTGCAAACTGCGGGTCGCCGAATCCGTATTTTTCATCAGGACTGACCCACGAAAGTTTACCCATGTTTGGGTATAGTTTCAAGGCAAAAGAGGTTTTGAATTCAGCTAGGTAGTTGCAAGCCAAGGCTAATGAGTCCCTCCTGCCTAAAGTTACTGGTTTAGGTGACAGTTATTCTCCTTTTGCCCCATTATGTTAATGAAAACAGTTACGCGGACTCCATATTTGTGCCACAAGGGAAAGATAAAAAACTACACGAAAAACATTGCTAGTGTGTTTGGTGATTCCAGCAATAGATATTCAAATGTTATTTTCATTGGTTTTTAATTTGAATTTTATCAATACAAAAGAAAGATCTCTATAACTTTGTATGTTGCTTTAAATTACTTTTTCCCTCTTCAGCTCACTACAGTTAGAAATTATTTATTTTTTTAAATGTTGATGACTTTGCAAAAATTTGCAAGTTAAGCAGGGGGTCTACCGAAAACCAGAAAACATGGCAAGGGGTCAAGGAGACAAAATAGTTTAGGAACCACTGATCTAGGGCCTCCAATTACCCAAGGCCGGCCCTGATTTTAATATATATATTCTGTGTTGTTGTTTTTTTATATACGTTATTTTTAGCGCTATTAGTTTTGTGTGGCCTGTCTGTCCGTCCGTCCGTCCCGTTTAGATCTCAGTAGCTAGAAGAGAGAATGAAAATCGGACATCATGATATTTTAGATCATTTTTTTTTTTCCTAAAGTAAACCATCTAATTTTAAACATTATCTATGCAAGCAGATTTTTCATAAAAATACACCACTTTTACAACTATTCACTAAAAATAGTTACAAACACAAGAGGGACTTTAGTAGAGGGTAGATGACCATTTACCATATTTTTAACTCATTTATGCAAACGGTTTTAGATTTTTTTGTCATTTTTTTTTTACAAATGTATTGCAAAATTCAGTACGTTCTGTCATACTAACTACTACATTTACACACAAAAATGTTAGCTATTTTTCTAAACAGAAAAAATTATTTGTTTAGTATGCACATAAGTTGGACAAAATTTAAAACAACAATTAATAAGTAGTTTTTCATATTATCACGTGAACTGCAGTGCCGTTCCATAACTATAGAACACTCAATCAAAAAAAAAATTTTTTAAGAATTTGAATAAGAGATTGACCCTCTACGGAACAATAAGATCAATTAGATATTCATTATAAGACATCAGTTAGACCAGGTTTACATCTAACTTCACATTCACTTTCACCTATCCTTTGGTCTGCTGGACTGCTGGGGCACCACATAAGACCTGCCAACCTTCTTTCTCCATTCTTGTCTGTCATTGGTCTTTGATTGAATTTCATTCTGATGTCCTTTCTGATAATATTTAAACCTGCCTTTTTACCTGCCTGGGTGTACCACTTCGGGGGTCGATTTTGAGTTTGTGTTTCTACAGAAACTGTCTTTGTAATCTTGTTTATGAATTTAAACGTTTAAAACTTTTTTTTCTGTTTCTGTGCATTCAGATTTGGTATTATGGGTCAGCATTGGAGTCTCCTTAACACTTTGAACGGTGCGTTGGCCGGAATGGTAAGGCTATGAAATTTAGTATATAGGTACGTTTTGAATGTCTATACCCCGGGCATGCTACCCTGCCTCATAGTGGCGCCCGTGTGGAAACGATCGTAGGAGGAAAAGATTAGGCTAAAGGGTAGCAAAACAAGACTCCCGTAGGGGTGCCAAAGTATCCACTACCTTGTCACAATCCAGGCGCTGTTCCTCAAGGGGCCGTTACATAATAAATGTCGTGTCCCGCACAGTTAGTCTGGTATAGAAAAGGAAAATGGCGGGGGTCTTAGTGTACCCGGCCTCTCCTCGCGAGTCTGACCCACCTGCAAGATAGTACAGTGTACACTGTTCTCATTCAGGCCAGTGAGAGGGAGCTCTTGTTCACTTTTGCTGGCCTAGAGTTCCAAGAGCTCAACTCTACCTGACAGTTTCAAGAAGAAAAAGACTGTCTATACGAACTAATATATTTGTACAAATACGTACTAAGGATAGGTAATTGACAAATGAAACACTGATTTCGCTGATTACATAGTTTTCTCTCCAAACTAAGGACAATCTACAGATATCCTGTAACAGAGACTTTTTATATGTCTTTAAACTACGGACAATCTACAGATATCCTGTAACAGAGACTTTTTATATCTCTTCAAGAAAAAAAATATACAATTACTACTCAGCCTTACCTTAACTTTTCCTTAACGAAACATGCCGCACATTCTGAGTATGACATTTTTTTTTATAGATATTAACTCACGTGGTGGCTTATTAGTAAATTATTCCAGTAGTTCGTGGAACACCGCGGAACACAGTTTGGGAAACACTGAATTACGCAATAAAAAGTATCAAAGCCATCAGAACGTCAGGTTGTTTACATTTGTTCCTATTTCTAAGGCTGACGTTGTCTTGTAGAGCTATAAATAGTTCATGGGCAATAAAAATATGAAAACATAATCCAGTCAACTAGACACACGTGGGAGGTAAACATTTTTTTTAAAGTGAAAACTGTGTTTTATAGATAAGATAATAATATGTACTCTTAAAATATATTGTTGGATTTTGACTACACGAAGAAGAAACAATATGACCTTCGTTGTGGTGATAAATGTATTTATATTTAGCTAACGTTGATTCTTTATATGTGGATTTAAAGGATAAAAATTGGTTTGCAATATTTATGCATACCGCAATTATTGTATGTGTTTATTAGATATAGGTTTATAATTTGCGATATTGATAGATTCAATTGCTCTTAAAGGAGATTTCTGTTTATCTAGAACCATTTCAATTATTCCCGGCTGCACTTCTTATTGTCATCGGGCTTTGCATCTGTATATGCGACTGGCATGTGAATGTAAGAGTTGATTTCAAGGTGGACATCTTTGTCATTAGTGCATCTACAACAAAGAAAAGCTCTTGTAATGATCAATCTCTATCAGAGGCGTAGATAAGAATTTTCCATCGTCTGTTGGAACGTGGGGGTGACATATTTGGGGGGCCCCTGCATTTTGCGTAATATTTCATTTTTAATGTACAAAGCCCTCATTGTGGGGGCTCTCCACATGTGGGGGCCCGGGGGGATTTTCAATTTCTCTCCCAACCCTAGCTACGCCACTGCTATCTATGTCCCTCAGAGAGCTCTTCGCTCAATAGAAAGAAGACGTTTAGTTAAGCCCCGTTTTTTCATCCAAATTTATGATTTGCGTTTTTTTTTAGTTGTTTTTTTTTTTAGTGTATGGACCATAGGCTTGGAACTCGATTCCTTTTGCGCTCAGACAAACCACGTACCTCAGTACATTCCAGTAAAACAATACGACTTGCCAATTAAAAAGTTAATCAAACAAGTTTCCCTTGTTAATTTAAGTTTCTGAATCGATAATGTTTCCAAGGCGCCTTAAGCCTGCATTGTACTTATTAAAGGGGCTATATAAATTAAATTGTAATTATTAACCTTTTTTTTTTCTACATTTACATAACTCATCACTGATTTAAGGGGTGCACACGTTTATATGTGTTAGTTCTGCGATCATTTTGTTTATATATGTTGCTAGGTCGCCATATGTGCCGGATGTGACACCTACAGGCCATGGGGAGCTATCATTGTCGGCGCTGTTGCTGGAGTCTCTTTTAACGTGACATCGTATTTGATGATTAGATTAAAAATTGACGATCCCGTCGACGCTGTTGCAGGTAATCATCAATTGTATTTATACTTTTTTGTTGATTGTACTTTTACTCATTCTTAATTTGCAAAAGAAATAAAAGGTATTTCGTATTTAAAAGGAACTCATCAATTAATTGATTTTTCCTAAAATTTAACCTGCATTGAAGCAATAGCTTAAAGGCTTAGATTGCTACATTCAATCAACAGTAAACAAGTTTTATTTCACGCGTTAAGTTCTAAGACAAGGATGCTCAACCTACGACCCGAGGCGATACTCTCCGGCCCTTCGATACTTCAGACAACAGCCCATATTGAAGTTTCAGAGGATGGGTTCCTTTATTCCTTTTGACATACGATGCATGATGCGATAAGAGTCAGTGATCCGAATCTTCTATGACGTTTAGGCCAAAATAAGGTCGGGCAACACTGAACTATTCAATGCAAAAAGTACATTTAGACGTCTACTAGGAACTCAACGAAGTGTTGTCTAAGTAGCTCTAAAATCGAACACACTTATCTTTGTAAATAGTCGTTTGGTGCTCAAATAGAGATTCTGTTCTGTATCGATTCCTAATCAGAATCCTATTGAACCCACGCTAAAAGTTAAACAGTTAAACTGTCAGCAACTCCTCGACCTCGACCTCGTATTTTATATCTAGGATCAGCCAGTTAAATAGCTTTGATTGTATGCTTAATATAGGCTTTTGTCTTAAGCTTTTTTTGAATGATGTAAATTGGTGTCCGAAATATTGATCTTAGTAGATAAACAGAATATCTGTTAATGTGCACTTCTAGAGTGCAAACATACTTAGAGAGGAAATATTAGTCTGCACTTATTTCTGTCAGCATGGCGGAGTCCTGAATAAAACTTGGAAAAAAAATCCTACTTATCTATTATGCAGTGCATTTCGGAGGCGGAACTTGGGGTGTTCTTGCTGCAGCCTTCTTAAAATACGACACTGGAGTGTTGATGAGTTGGGATCGAAGGTCTGGACTGGTAAGTAAACTAGAGCTGTTTTACTTTTAAAGTAGTCTCTTTGTAATACATTGTATGCTCATGTTGAAGTTGCTGTTAATTACTTTTTAAATTTGGAATATAGCCTAAAACAGAATTAGAGTAGTTACACAGAAGTATAGAAAGCTAACAATGTTTTTTATACATGTAGAAGTCTAATCAGAAATCCTGATGATCATGAAATAGGTTCTAGAATTGTCTATCCAGACCTGGCACAAAATTGACGTAAACTTTTGACTTGTAAACTTTAAAATCTTAGTTCAGAAATAGA
>JASAOG010000035.1:3775000-3780000 GCA_030265305.1 Biomphalaria pfeifferi | reverse complement strand
TATATTGGCTGCTGTAAGAGACAGTTTATACCAAGTATATGTACAATCAGACTATATTGGCTGCTGTAAAAGACAGTTTATACCAAGTATATGTACAATCAGACTATATTGGCTGCTGTAAAAGACAGTTTATACCAAGTATATGTACAATCAGACTATATTGGCTGCTGTAAAAGACAGTTTATACCAAGTATATGTACAATCAGACTATATTGGCTGCTGTAAGAGACAGTTTATACCAAGTATATGTACAATCAGACTATATTGGCTGCTGTAAGAGACAGTTTATACCAAGTATATGTACAATCAGACTATATTGGCTGCTGTAAGAGACAGTTTATACCAAGTATATGTACAATCAGACTATATTGGCTGCTGTAAAAGACAGTTTATACCAAGTATATGTACAATCAGACTATATTGGCTGCTGTAAGAGACAGTTTATACCAAGTATATGTACAATCAGACTATATTGGCTGCTGTAAGAGACAGTTTATACCAAGTATATGTACAATCAGACTATATTGGCTGCTGTAAGAGACAGTTTATACCAAGTATATGTACAATCAGACTATATTGGCTGCTGTAAGAGACAGTTTATACCAAGTATATGTACAATCAGACTATATTGGCTGCTGTAAGAGACAGTTTATACCAAGTATATGTACAATCAGACTATATTGGCTGCTGTAAGAGACAGTTTATACCAAGTATATGTACAATCAGACTATATTGGCTGCTGTAAGAGACAGTTTATACCAAGTATATGTACAATCAGACTATATTGGCTGCTGTAAGAGACAGTTTATACCAAGTATATGTACAATCAGACTATATTGGCTGCTGTAAGAGACAGTTTATACCAAGTATATGTACAATCAGACTATATTGGCTGCTGTAAGAGACAGTTTATACCAAGTATATGTACAATCAGACTATATTGGCTGCTGTAAGAGACAGTTTATACCAAGTATATGTACAATCAGACTATATTGGCTGCTGTAAGAGACAGTTTATACCAAGTATATGTACAATCAGACTATATTGGCTGCTGTAAGAGACAGTTTATACCAAGTATATGTACAATCAGACTATATTGGCTGCTGTAAGAGACAGTTTATACCAAGTATATGTACAATCAGACTATATTGGCTGCTGTAAGAGACAGTTTATACCAAGTATATGTACAATCAGACTATATTGGCTGCTGTAAGAGACAGTTTATACCAAGTATATGTACAATCAGACTATATTGGCTGCTGTAAGAGACAGTTTATACCAAGTATATGTACAATCAGACTATATTGGCTGCTGTAAGAGACAGTTTATACCAAGTATATGTACAATCAGACTATATTGGCTGCTGTAAGAGACAGTTTATACCAAGTATATGTACAATCAGACTATATTGGCTGCTGTAAGAGACAGTTTATACCAAGTATATGTACAATCAGACTATATTGGCTGCTGTAAGAGACAGTTTATACCAAGTATATGTACAATCAGACTATATTGGCTGCTGTAAGAGACAGTTTATACCAAGTATATGTACAATCAGACTATATTGGCTGCTGTAAGAGACAGTTTATACCAAGTATATGTACAATCAGACTATATTGGCTGCTGTAAGAGACAGTTTATACCAAGTATATGTACAATCAGACTATATTGGCTGCTGTAAGAGACAGTTTATACCAAGTATATGTACAATCAGACTATATTGGCTGCTGTAAGAGACAGTTTATACCAAGTATATGTACAATCAGACTATATTGGCTGCTGTAAGAGACAGTTTATACCAAGTATATGTACAATCAGACTATATTGGCTGCTGTAAGAGACAGTTTATACCAAGTATATGTACAATCAGACTATATTGGCTGCTGTAAGAGACAGTTTATACCAAGTATATGTACAATCAGACTATATTGGCTGCTGTAAGAGACAGTTTATACCAAGTATATGTACAATCAGACTATATTGGCTGCTGTAAGAGACAGTTTATACCAAGTATATGTACAATCAGACTATATTGGCTGCTGTAAGAGACAGTTTATACCAAGTATATGTACAATCAGACTATATTGGCTGCTGTAAGAGACAGTTTATACCAAGTATATGTACAATCAGACTATATTGGCTGCTGTAAGAGACAGTTTATACCAAGTATATGTACAATCAGACTATATTGGCTGCTGTAAGAGACAGTTTATACCAAGTATATGTACAATCAGACTATATTGGCTGCTGTAAGAGACAGTTTATACCAAGTATATGTACAATCAGACTATATTGGCTGCTGTAAGAGACAGTTTATACCAAGTATATGTACAATCAGACTATATTGGCTGCTGTAAGAGACAGTTTATACCAAGTATATGTACAATCAGACTATATTGGCTGCTGTAAGAGACAGTTTATACCAAGTATATGTACAATCAGACTATATTGGCTGCTGTAAGAGACAGTTTATACCAAGTATATGTACAATCAGACTATATTGGCTGCTGTAAGAGACAGTTTATACCAAGTATATGTACAATCAGACTATATTGGCTGCTGTAAGAGACAGTTTATACCAAGTATATGTACAATCAGACTATATTGGCTGCTGTAAGAGACAGTTTATACCAAGTATATGTACAATCAGACTATATTGGCTGCTGTAAGAGACAGTTTATACCAAGTATATGTACAATCAGACTATATTGGCTGCTGTAAGAGACAGTTTATACCAAGTATATGTACAATCAGACTATATTGGCTGCTGTAAGAGACAGTTTATACCAAGTATATGTACAATCAGACTATATTGGCTGCTGTAAGAGACAGTTTATACCAAGTATATGTACAATCAGACTATATTGGCTGCTGTAAGAGACAGTTTATACCAAGTATATGTACAATCAGACTATATTGGCTGCTGTAAGAGACAGTTTATACCAAGTATATGTACAATCAGACTATATTGGCTGCTGTAAGAGACAGTTTATACCAAGTATATGTACAATCAGACTATATTGGCTGCTGTAAGAGACAGTTTATACCAAGTATATGTACAATCAGACTATATTGGCTGCTGTAAGAGACAGTTTATACCAAGTATATGTACAATCAGACTATATTGGCTGCTGTAAGAGACAGTTTATACCAAGTATATGTACAATCAGACTATATTGGCTGCTGTAAGAGACAGTTTATACCAAGTATATGTACAATCAGACTATATTGGCTGCTGTAAGAGACAGTTTATACCAAGTATATGTACAATCAGACTATATTGGCTGCTGTAAGAGACAGTTTATACCAAGTATATGTACAATCAGACTATATTGGCTGCTGTAAGAGACAGTTTATACCAAGTATATGTACAATCAGACTATATTGGCTGCTGTAAGAGACAGTTTATACCAAGTATATGTACAATCAGACTATATTGGCTGCTGTAAGAGACAGTTTATACCAAGTATATGTACAATCAGACTATATTGGCTGCTGTAAGAGACAGTTTATACCAAGTATATGTACAATCAGACTATATTGGCTGCTGTAAGAGACAGTTTATACCAAGTATATGTACAATCAGACTATATTGGCTGCTGTAAGAGACAGTTTATACCAAGTATATGTACAATCAGACTATATTGGCTGCTGTAAGAGACAGTTTATACCAAGTATATGTACAATCAGACTATATTGGCTGCTGTAAGAGACAGTTTATACCAAGTATATGTACAATCAGACTATATTGGCTGCTGTAAGAGACAGTTTATACCAAGTATATGTACAATCAGACTATATTGGCTGCTGTAAGAGACAGTTTATACCAAGTATATGTACAATCAGACTATATTGGCTGCTGTAAGAGACAGTTTATACCAAGTATATGTACAATCAGACTATATTGGCTGCTGTAAGAGACAGTTTATACCAAGTATATGTACAATCAGACTATATTGGCTGCTGTAAGAGACAGTTTATACCAAGTATATGTACAATCAGACTATATTGGCTGCTGTAAGAGACAGTTTATACCAAGTATATGTACAATCAGACTATATTGGCTGCTGTAAGAGACAGTTTATACCAAGTATATGTACAATCAGACTATATTGGCTGCTGTAAGAGACAGTTTATACCAAGTATATGTACAATCAGACTATATTGGCTGCTGTAAGAGACAGTTTATACCAAGTATATGTACAATCAGACTATATTGGCTGCTGTAAGAGACAGTTTATACCAAGTATATGTACAATCAGACTATATTGGCTGCTGTAAGAGACAGTTTATACCAAGTATATGTACAATCAGACTATATTGGCTGCTGTAAGAGACAGTTTATACCAAGTATATGTACAATCAGACTATATTGGCTGCTGTAAGAGACAGTTTATACCAAGTATATGTACAATCAGACTATATTGGCTGCTGTAAGAGACAGTTTATACCAAGTATATGTACAATCAGACTATATTGGCTGCTGTAAGAGACAGTTTATACCAAGTATATGTACAATCAGACTATATTGGCTGCTGTAAGAGACAGTTTATACCAAGTATATGTACAATCAGACTATATTGGCTGCTGTAAGAGACAGTTTATACCAAGTATATGTACAATCAGACTATATTGGCTGCTGTAAGAGACAGTTTATACCAAGTATATGTACAATCAGACTATATTGGCTGCTGTAAGAGACAGTTTATACCAAGTATATGTACAATCAGACTATATTGGCTGCTGTAAGAGACAGTTTATACCAAGTATATGTACAATCAGACTATATTGGCTGCTGTAAGAGACAGTTTATACCAAGTATATGTACAATCAGACTATATTGGCTGCTGTAAGAGACAGTTTATACCAAGTATATGTACAATCAGACTATATTGGCTGCTGTAAGAGACAGTTTATACCAAGTATATGTACAATCAGACTATATTGGCTGCTGTAAGAGACAGTTTATACCAAGTATATGTACAATCAGACTATATTGG